>JXCR01136275.1:38215-97765 GCA_002079205.1 Phalaenopsis hybrid cultivar | reverse complement strand
AGACAGCCGCACGCAAGCTGCGTGCGGTGTCCGATCCGTATGGAATAATTTTTCCATCAATAGCTGTGGCTTTGTCGTATTTGACAATAGGTCGATACTATGGTTCAAATCTGCATTCAGATTTGGACTCTCCCTTGTTTTGTTGGGTGAAAAAGCTGGAAGAAAAAGATAATTACATAGAGAGCACCTAAAATATTGATATTTATACATCAAACATTTACGTGATTTTTTGAATACTAAAGTTTACTTGTGCGACAATCAAATCAGAATTTGATAAAATAAGAAAACTCTTTGTGGGGTTTTATTATGAATTTTGATAATTGAGTGAGAATTTAAAAACTGAATGACGAAGGGTTCATGATTTGTATGTAGTAGTATTTTGAGTGCTTTGAATGTAATTGGCCAAAAAATGAGTAGGGGTGAGTACATATAGGACACCGAAAACATTTTTATTTATAAATCAAGCAACATTTTCCATCCATTTTTCAAATTCTCACTCAAATAGTTCGATTGTGGCACACATAAATGCATCGGTTTTATAATTTTAAAAATTACATAAGTGCTTGATTTGCATATAGTAATGTTTCTTATGTTATGTATGTAATCATCTCAAATAAATATTATTTGGAGTAGTCTCAATAATCGGTGGCGGGATGTTTATCCACCTTTATTTGCATGGTGCTTTGAGCAACGGCAAATGGGCTAAGTTTTAGTGAGCTCAGTGTTTGTTCGTGTGCGGTTTGTTTGAAATTTTTTGGTTCAAAATAAGCTCCTGCTTGAAATTATTCATGAATAACGGGATCGTGTTCGACTTGTTTTGAATTCATTATTTAAATTTAAAATATTTTTGATGGAAAATAAAATATAATACATGCCTCTGATGAATGTTTAACATTTGTTTAAACGTTTAAACAAAATTAATACTTGAATTCTTTTGGGACTAAAGAGCTATGGTGCGTAGCGGCATTTACATACGTAACCCCCAATTTTCATGGATTTACACATGCAATCAATGCAAAAATGAAAAGGGCATGCAGGCAAAAGAAAAAATTGCATTCGGAGTCTGGATGCAAAACTGCGTACATACTCCAATAAAGAGGTGGACCACTTTTTTTCCACCTTAAAAATATGTAAAAAAAGTGTATTTCTATGCGACCTGGTTCGAACACTGCTTGAGTATCTCGAAAAAAAATGTGCGCTATTTAAAATCTGGTACTATTCATAATCGTGCACTGTTCATTTCTTATTCTCGACCAGGGTTTTTCTTGCTGCTAGGGTTTAGACGATATTCCTCTGTTACTTTTGAAGAACACTAAAGCATAACATTTTTGAAGAAGGAATATGAAGATTTTGGTGACAATAACGGAACGGATGTGGGTTTCACTGCTTTTAAAATGGTAAAATTCATTAGGGTTTGTTTTTTATATTTCAGTTAATAGATTTTGTTTGTAGTTTTACTTGACGCTCATTTTGGTATGAATTTATACTTTTTACCCAAACATAATATTTTTATAGTTTTTAAATATATCTATTATGAAGCTTTCATTTGTTTCTTTCACGGGAGGAGTGACTGTTTGATTCATTATGAGAAAAAATAAAATAGATAGAAGACAAATTATGACCATGATACAACCAAAGGACTACCAGAAGATCGATACCGCTAAAATAACTCTAAAACTATCACTATAATGAGATCACAATGTGACCTTATTATAACAACAATATCATAATAATGTTAATGCCAACATATGATGACAACAATATCACAATAACCACAATAATCCAACTAGAATACAACTAGAATACCACAATGATACTATTTGAATACCAGGAGAATTGCACCGGAATACCACCAGAATATCACAATAGTACCATCTGAGTACCACGCGAATACCATTAGAATACCACAAGAATACACCAGAATTCTGGTGGTATTCTTGTAGTATTTTGGTGGTATTATTGTAGTGTTATTATTGTATTATTGTGATATTACTGTGACATTTCAGTGGTATTCAAGTGTTACACTCGTGGTATTTTGGTGATATTCTGGTGATATTTTTTTAGTATTTTGATTGGTCTTATTGCAGTATTTTGGTCTTATACTTGTCGTTTTCTGGTTGTTTACTAGTTGTATTCTAGTGGTATTTTGTGGGTTTAATGGTGGTTTTCTGGTGGTATTCAGTTTATTTATTAGGATTTTTTTATCCTTCTAGGGGTGTTTACTGTTAGTTTTTTTGTGGTATTATGCACTTATTGTTGCTCATATGTTAATTTAGACTCTTTGGTAACACTTTCTCGAACAACATGTACAAATGCACAATTTAATGAACCAGTGAATGTGGGCAATGATCTGATTGTGAATAAATTGCTTGCCACCATTGTGTACAATGAAAATGATGTATATAAATTATATTGTGGTTATACACATTATATTGGATTTGTTGTGTGAAAGAACTATGCTAGTTTTTAGTCAAACTCAAAGAAAATAAAAAGTAAGGATTTTTTATTTGGTAAAGTTGGTTTTAAAAAGGAGCAACCTCTCAAAAACACTATGAAGTATAAAAGAGCATAGACTTGGATAGGTTGTCCAGATCTGATTCGATATGACGTTGAAATTGATGGCAGTAGGAAGGTTAGAAAATTTATAGAAAGTCATAATCATTCCCTAACCGAGCCAGGTGACAAGCATCTCTTTAGATTTAGCCGAAGCATCAACGACATTAATGGAGATGTGCTCAAATTAATGACAAATGCAGGTATTGGAGCCACTGATGCATTCAAATTTATTGTAACGGAAGTTTGTGGAGCTCAGAATTTAAAATTTTCAAAAAAATATGCAATCAATTTTCTTCAAAAGGAAAGAAGAAAAGGGATTAAGAATGGTGACACCAATGCTTTAATTCAGCTGGTCGCAGAGAGACAAGTTGAAGATAATATGTTTGCATGGGATTTTCAGACTGATGAATCATGTAGGTTGATGAGTTTTTTTGGAGCGATGACATCTCAAGAGTTGATTATGACTGCTTTAGGGAAGTCGTAATTTTTTATACAAGTTATCGATTAAATAAATATAACTTATGTTGTGTTTCTTTTATTGAGGTTAATCACCACTGACAAAATGGCCATTTTGGAGTAGACTTTTTATTCGACGAGACTCGACTCTTTCAATTGGTTATTCAAGACATTTATTCGTATAATGGGTGACACACATCTATTAACAATCTTCACTGACCAGGATCAAACAATGCCAAGAAACATAGAGGAACCATTACCACACACTCGTCATAGATTATGACAATGATATATCTTCAAGAAATTACCTTCAAAGGTACATTGTTCCATTGATAATAGAGTAATTAGCGACCAGTTTTATACATGCATGAGTAAATGTGATTCAAAAGAATATTTTGAACAAATGTCGGCAAACGTGCTTCAAAAAGGGAACCTCTACGATAATGATTAACTACATGATTTATACTACATTAGGAAGAGGCGTTCAATAACATTTAATAAAGATTTATTTTTCTTGGGAATCTTCTTTGCACAACTAAGTGAGTCGATAAATTATATTTTCCATTGTATTTTGAAGCATACAAGCTCCTTAACCTATTATTTTGAGACTTAAAAATGTGGAGATGAAATGAGAAGGATGAGGACTATAAATGTAATCAATCTTCAATTATTCCAGTTGCTAAAAGTAACCCTTTGTTGAGACAGGCCGCTGCATTCTATACAAGAAAGATCTACTCATTTTTTGAGGAATAATTTTGAGAGGCTGTAGGTGGGCTTGCAATCAAAGAATTTGATTGGAGTCCTTCGGAATATTACATAAAAAATTTGGATAATAGAAAAACGGATAAATATTGGACAATTACATTTGACAAAATAACTTTTGATATAAGTTGTAGTTGCAAGAAATTTGAGAGGTTGAGATTATGATGTGTCAACTGCATAAGAGTTGTCAAAAAAGAAAATGAAGGGAATATACCTGATAAGTATTTCATAATGCGATGGTCTTCAAATGCCAAATGCGATTTTTATTTCAAAAATTGTTATCAAAATTTCAATGAATTGCAGTTGAGGAATGGTTCCTCAAGCGGTGTGATAATTCAAACCCACACACATAAATATGCATATCAAATAAGCATCAAGGCCCAAGACAATGAAGAGATTGAATATTTTTATCTGGAGTCTCCGAAAATTATTTCTGTTGATGTTGACTCAATATTGAGCTACAAATTAATCACATTGATTAATAGCCCAAACAGATGCGGCCAAAGGATATTTCTAATGCTAGGTTAAAGGAAGAATGGGAGAAAAAGAAAAGAGCTAAAAGTAAATATTATAGTGTATTCTACATAATGAAAATATATCATATGAAACTTAAATTTCTTATCAATATCACTTACTAGTTAACTGTTAATTTAACTATTAACTATTTCATATCACACGAAAGCATAATAAAATTATATCAAATGAAGAACAAAATGCCTCCTCAATTATTACCCGTTCTTCTATAAGTCGGGATTGTGTCATGGAGGTATGATATTAACACAATTGTATAAGAATGAACCTATAACAAACTCATATTGCAATTTTTTTCTAAAATTTTTAGCTGATGTGTAATTTAAAATTATAGCAGTTCTTCACATCCTCCAGTGCACCACAAACAGTGGAAGCTTATACCAGTCAGAAACTCCTCACATTCTCAAGTGCACCACAACTAGTGGAAAATTATACCAGTTTAATGATGGATTTCATTGAATGAATGGAAGAATGTATTTTTTTATTAGAAACAAATAATAATAATCATGAGTTATTGAGAGCAAATAATTTTCATTTTGTTTTGTCCTTTGAAACAATTAATTTTGATGTCTCATAATTTATAATCTGGTACATTCATTATTGTTTAAAAACATTAGCTTTGTGGCGCTTTCATAACACCACTCTAAATACCACCAGTACATCACCACAAAAACATAAGCATCCCATCAAAGTTGTTAAAAAAATACTACATGAATACCACCAGATTACAATCAAGATACCGCCAAAATACCACAAGAATACCACTAGAATACCACCAGAAATAAATCTAAATAACACTAGAATATCACTTGATTGTATACAACAAGTATATAATCAGAATACCACAATAAGGCATCAGAATACCACAATAATATCACTAAAATACCACAGAAATACCATCATAAAACCACCAACAAAACACCATAATACCACCATACGAATGCCACTGAATACCAGCACAAGAATAATACCACAATAATACTATAATACCACCATACAAATACCACCAGAATACTACAAAAATCCCTAAGTATTCCTATAGTATTTTGGTGGTGATATTCTAGTGGTATTCTGGTAGTATTCTTGTGGTGGTATTGTGGTAATATTCTGGTGATGTTCTTGTGTTGGTATTCATGTGGTATTTTGGTTTTTATAATGACTTTCTAGTTATTTTAGCGATATTTTTGTGGTATTTTAATAGCATTCTTGTGGTATTTGGTTTAATTTTGGTGTTATTTGAGTGGTATTCTGGTAGTATTGTGATTGTATTATGTTGATTTTCAAGCGGTATTCTATGGTTTGCTTGTGATATTTTTGTGGTACTCTAGTGGCTTGTTGATGGTATTCTGGTAGTGGTATTCGATGATATTCATGTGAAATTTTGGTGGTATACTTATTGTGATATTATGGTGGATACAATGTATATCTAAGCCTGTAAAATACAATGTACAAAAAGCGAATTTATACATTTATAAACAAGCTTTAAAACAATTATAAAAATAATTCCGAAAATTGTATATGTCAATGTTCTAACCTATCCATCCACATCCTAAAATTATACACAAGTCACAGTATATACATAGCATTCATGTAGTATTGATGATTATTAACGATTTTCTAACACTAACACACTAAGTTCATAAACAAATTTGGCTCTAAATCGTGCCATGTTGAGCTACCACGTTTTGTAATCATTCCAATTTATTTTCTTGCCCCCCACCAGCTTTTCCATGTATTTGCAGACAAACATTCCATAATCTATGTTGTTCTTCAATGTTGGTGGTTCTCTACATAAACTAATTGGTCATTGACTGAGATCAGCCTCACATGAAGAGCAAGCTTATTCAGCAATGACATTGAGCTTTGAAATGAAGAAAAATGTGTCAAGTAGTTTAAATTTTAAAACTAAACAAATGAAGAATGTTTTGAATAATGTGCTAAAGTATTTCCTCACAGTATCATAACATATTTGTTTGTGAGTTCTTTTGGAAAGTGAGTTGTATAGGAGATATTTCTTTATCTTCAACTCCCCAATAACTAAAGTTCAGTGTTCGCCATGGACTATTGGAATCGGTAAAATACGTGTTTTTTCAACATTTTATTTCTTGATGTGGCTTATAAAAATCTCTTTCTCAATTGTTTGTTGGAAATAGGCCTATAATTTTTTTTTGTTTTATGTTATTTACATATAAGCGAAGGTATAAGTTATTTATGTATAATATAAACTATAATGTTGTGTTCATACTAGCCCAATACATTGGAAATATATACAGGCAAGGTTTGTATAATTCATGATTTTTATTTCTTCTGTCAGCCAAAAAAAATGCAAATGCATCAATTTACTCGTTGTCCAAATCTTTATTTGTTAACAGATCATCGATCAAAGAACAAGATATTGCACAGTGATTTTCGTTAAAAAACATTGTATCATGCCTGCAGTAACAACAGATAAGAGAATTGATATATAAATATATTCTTAGCTGAAAATAGTTAGAATTTGTAATGAAATACTTATTTATTAGTGAAAATTTGACAACATTCATCAATTAACACTGCTTTCTGCATGGATATTTTATCCCTTGTCGGGAAGTTCATAACTGCCTTTCTTGTTGATGCTTCATATTCAAAATACGAAAAGTACTTTAAAAAATAGTGTAATATAAAAGTAAACTTTAAAATTAATATACCTTATCTGGGTAGTCAACAAATATTCTGCAAATCGTCTCCCTTTTTTCCTCCTCCATAAGAGCAAGAACCTTGTTCCCCTCCGTGAGCTCCAAAAATTCAGTTCCATTGGGTTTCTCTTTTTTTTCTTTCTAGATTGAAGTAGATTTAGGTGTCATTGAAGCTTCCCAATATCCTCTTCTTCAACCTCAATTTCTTCTGGATTAACTATGGTGACCTCAATTTTTCTATCCTTAATTGCAAATTCTGTGTAAGAGGATTCCAATTTCCTCTTCTTCCGGCTTTGTCTTGGTTTTACTAACCGGACCATGCTGCTGAGATAAGATATGTATACTAGTTTTCCTTTACGCTTTCTCTCGATATTTGATAATCTTTTCTCCAATTGGTTAATTTTATTTTGCATCTCATTTATTCAATGATCTTGCCTTCTAAGTAATCAAAGAAATTCTTCAATTTCTATACATGATTGATGTTTAGCTGGAGTTAGAGATGGGGGCTAAACTAGAGTGTGAGGAGTAGATGGTGTAACATTCTCTGTAGCAGATAGTGCATGCGGTGCATATCGGGGGAGTTGTTAAAATCAACAGTCAGAGGGCTAGATGTTGGGCTCCCTAAGTCGTGGGTTATTGGAGAAAGAAGTAATTGTTTGTCACTAGTTGAATTAACAAAAGAATGAAAGACCAATAACAAACAAAAACAACTAAATTATCAAGTTGTGTAGGTAAATGTAATATCACACAAATATTTTTTTTTTTTGTAAAAAGAGTTCAAATCTTTGTTACCTATTCTGATGTTAGTCCAGAGAAAAAAATATCCACCATCTTTGTACTTCATGACCTCCTTCAGACAACCTAAGCATTTGAGGACTTGCTTCATGTGAGGTTGGAGTAAGTATGGATATGTGCTCGTAAAATCAATACTATAAAAAAGTAAAGTTCATTATGCCACTTTCCTTAGAAGTGTAAAAAGATTGTTGTTATATCAGTCATACTAACCGTTAACAAGAAAATAAAGTCATTCATGTATCTAAGGGCCTGACTAGGCCTAATTTTCCAGAAAATGATCAATTTGCTCAATCAAAAAACTACAAATGGCTGCTAGCCAGTTGAAGGAAGAAATTTTGCATTGTCCCTACAACCCTAAATGATACTCGAGGCATTACAATTGCTCGAGAGAAAAAATAAGTTTGCCAACAAAAACTTTATATACAAATATACGAAGGGTGTTGAATATTGTCATGAAAAAACTGCCAACAAGTTATTCTTTATTTGAATGAAATTTACAATTGATATGAGAAATTTATCTCAGTGTACGGTTTCTCCACAATTAGGCTTGCCAATAAGCAGTGCCACCTTGTCTGAATTAAAGCTTAGTGTTTTGCCACCTATTCTAAAAATCTTATGGACAACATTTCAAATTTTGGATGGTTAATGCAATTAGAATATTACCCATATAACACAATAATACTACCAAAATACTACCACAATACTACTAGAATACAACTAGAATATCACCAAAAGTATGTGGTGATATTCTACTAATATTTTGGTTTGATAGTATTATTGTGGTATTCTAGCAGTATTCTAGTAGTATTCTGGTGATGAAATTTGATGCAATTTTTTGTGTTATTAATGTGGTATTTTGGTGGAGTTATGGTTGTATTCTGGTGGTATTTTTTGGTATTTTGGTGGTTTATTTCTGATTTTTTGTTGTTTTTTTTGTGGCATTCTGATGATGATCTTGTGGTATTCAATTTGTAAAGTGATGTTAAGTATTTTGATAGTACGTTGGTTTTGTGATGCATTTTTGTAATAATGTAGCACTTGTGTTTTGGTGGTATTGTGTCCTGGGTAGTATTTTGGTTTCTTCAGTTAGTGGTAATCTTTTTGAATTTTGGTGTTATTCAGGTTCTCTTATGATGTTACTATAGTTCTCTTATGGTGGATTTGAGATTATAGTGTGTTTATATTAAAGTTGTACTACAGTGTTAATATGATGACATTATGGTGCTTCAATATGGTATAGAGGGGTACGTCAAGTAGTTTTTACATTAATTGTTCTTTCAATGCTAAACAATGATATAAAATAGTATTTTGAATTTAGATATTTTTCTATTTTCCAAACACATTGAATAGGTAAACCTCCCAGAATAAAATCAATTGCATCAATATTATAAAGTCAAAAGTACATATGATTGTAATGAGATACTTGCAAATGTTGCCTTTAACAAATGAGAACAATAAAGTTTTACATTGAACATATGAGTTCAAAAATAATATTGCATCAAATGAAATTTTACATAGAACAAATGACTACAAATGAAAAGTTAAACTTCTCTGTTAAAAAAAGATAGACCCTAAACTCTAAATAAATAGTCAACTTGTTTGCCTTTTTCTCTTTCTTTTTGCTATTTTTTTCCTCTGTTATATCTATTACTGCTAACGTAGAAACCTAAGCATTGTATATCGAACAATAAAATTAGTTCAGAAGATTTTATAAGCAAAACTAGCTAAAAACATTTGCAAACCTTGTTAGGCGAAGTCCTTAGTTTCAGTGTTGAAATGGCAGCGTCAAAATGCCGATGTCAAAATGCCAGTGATGAAGATGTCGAAACCTTTGGCGTGCTTCCAAGTCTGATGGTGAAGAAGCTTAGCTCAGCCATGCTAAAACTAGTCCGGTTTCGAAAACCCTAAACGCGTGGGGTCGCTTCGAGCAAGAGAACCGAAAACTTTAGAATCTTTGATGATTACCCTAAACCCCAAAATCACAAATGAATATGAATCAACAACACACATTATTTTTTGAGGTATTTGGGAGGTCTTCGGGCTGGGCCACACAGAAATAAGTATTTTTATACTTTTTTTAAGGTAGCGTAAAAGGGGCCCATCGTTTAACAGATGACGAGTTTTTATTGGAGTCCGGATGCAAAAATTGTGTCCGGACTCCGGACGCAATATTTTTTCGTGTAGGCTGGGCAAAATTTTTTGGGAAAATCTTAGTAGCATTTACGTACATACCACCCAATTCCTACGTATTTACATATCTAATACGTAAATGTAAAGAACAACCCGTGCACAGAAGAGATATATTTTTATTGTAAAAGTTTTAGAGATACTTACGTACATTCCACAAAATTCTTACATATTTACATACCTAACATCTACATTTTACTGCTTATATTTATACTTTAAAAAGTACCACTATTTTAACTTTTACATATGATTTATTTATTATTTAAATAATTTGGGCCTAATCGAATTGAATATGATCAAACAAAGGTTTGTTTGTGCTCGACTCATATGTAAACTGAACTAAAAAAAATTATTAGTGTTCGGCTTGTTTGCTTAACGTACAAGTTGAACATGAGAGGTACTTAGTGAGCCAAACACATTTACAAACGACGAGCTTTTTTAATAGCCCTACTTTAAGCACAATGGCAGATGGGTTCATGCCATGCTTAAATTTGAATAGAATAATGTTTGATTTAGTTGGAACCATGTTTGAATGTGTTTTTTTGAGAATCACAGTTACAATTCATGCAATTATTTTTGTCAAAATGACTAGAAATGTGTTTTGATCATCCTAAGGACTTTTATGGTAACATAATTTATTATTTATATTACTTTTACTAGCAAAAAAAAAAAACTTTACATAATTTTAAAATTTAAGGAATTTGCTTGAATTGTAAGGGGTGTCCCACTCATGTTTCAATTGGGAGTATTTTGATGAAAAAAGGAAACTTCTGAATTTTAAAGCTCTCTTTATTTTTTAAATTTCAATTGTCATAGTGCAAGGAACAACATAAAAATGTTGGAATGATGTATTGCAAGACCCATGATAATTTGAATTAAAAAGGTTTTATTCTTCTTGGGTAGAAGTTTGGCAATAGATGTTTTATTAAGAGGTATTTGCTTATCTTCTTAATTTACTTATATTTTTTGTTCTTAATAACATTTCTCTAACATTCTCTCAATTCCTAAATGTCTTCAACTCCTACCATAATCCTTACTTCCTAATTTAAGCTCTTGTTTTTCTCCGCTCATAACAACCCTCACATCTAATCCACTGATCCCAACTTGGTCCATGCACCTATACTCACTGATCTTGGTGTTAGAGCTAAACCATGAAGTTAATCATTTATTATTGATACATTTTTATAAATTGGTTTGAACTAGTGCTAACTTTTATTTTCTTGAGAGGGTAACTTTTAGCTTTAAATCATTTATTATTGATACATTATTATTTAAGTAGAGGTCTACGTTGATAGCATGTTATTTATCCCTCTTTATAAAAGTTAAAATAGTGGCAAAGTCTCCAAAATCTTACACTCATTTTTTATTTAATAGCTTTTTTTATTTTATCTTATTTTATTTCCTTTGTAATTTTAGTGTCTAAGAAAAAACACTATATATTTGTTTGGCTTATATAATGCCTTCAAATTTAGTTTATTATCTATTATGGATATCTTTTGATTTTAAGAATGGGACATTATCATTTTTTTAATTATATTTATCAAGAATGAGAAAAGAAACATATTAAATTTTGATGGTGATAGTACTTTAAATGTCAAATTTAAACAAAACCCGTCTGTCGACACTATTTTTGGTGTGGGGTTTGCCCGTAAGAAGCCGTCGGTCATCAGAATTGAAATCCCGTTGCCCGCTTCCNATATATATATATATATATATATATGTGTGTGTGTGTGTGTGTGTGTGTATGTATGTATGTATGTATGTATATAGCTATACGCACGGAGAGAATACGTATAACGATTGAAAATCAATCAGTCTTTTATGGACAGTGCACAAATACATTTTAACCTGTTAGATTTGATTCAAATAACGAAGAAAAAAATCATTTAATTACGTCTTGGTTAAAAGTAATCAACATAAACACGGCCTGAACAAAAGAATCAATGCCAAAATCCATCAAAATCACGACTGTCCCCTCACAGCTACATGTCACCTCCCAAAAGAGCCCTTATGGGTGGTGGGCAACCCAAGACTTAAATACTGTTTTTCGGTCCTACACCTAGCCAATGTGGGACTATTTGTCCGTGACATTCTCTTCCACCCAATCACGTGACGCCCTCGTCACGGATCGGCTCCACCAAGGGTCCCACTGGACCATGGAGAGTCCACACACCTGGCAGACAGTAATCTGCTCTGATACCACTTGTTACCTCCCAAAAGAGCCCTTAAGAGAGGTGGGCAGCCCAGGACTTAAATACTGCTTTTCGGCCCTACATCTAGCTGATGTGGGACTATTTGTCCGTGACATTCTCCTCCACCCAATCACGTGACGCCCTCGTCACGGATCGGCTCCACCGAGAGACCCACTGGACCATGGAGAGTCCACACACCTGGCAGGCAGTAATCTGCTTTGATACCACTTGTCACCTCCTAAAAGAGCCCTTATGGGTGGTGGGCAGCCCAAGACATAAATACTGCTTTTCGGTCCTACACCTAGCCAATGTGGGACTATTTGTCCGTAACATACAGCTACAGCTTCAACAGTTATCTCAATAATAAAAGACAAAGAAGAAAGCAATGACTGAACGTATGGACAAGAAATATCCCTTCAAGACAGAAGCCGTGTGGATGAAATTTCGCGGCTAGTTGGAAAAGCCTGAGTTTAAACTACCGAAAGTGAAAAAGCCCGAGGAGGTTGGAATGAAAGATCAACTTAATTATTGCTTTTACCGCTAGAGGCTTGAACATACAATTAAAGATTGTTTTATCATCAAATATTAGTTAGAATATAATTTCAAGAAAGACAACATAATCATCCCGAAAGAATACTTGAAAGAGCCCAAAATTAGCGCAATCATGGTTGATGAATTTATTCCTATGAACTCGTATAAAGAAAAAGATGGAAGGAATGTGTCATGAACTAAATCCCCTAAGAAGATTCTAAAAAAAATGCAAGTCCACTGGGCATCAATGTCACCTCAAAAAATAAAGCCTTCACTCCTGAAAAAGGAAAAGATCAAAGAGGAAAGCAAAGCTAAAACGATTGAAGACCTTCATAGCACAAGGGCTGCTATTATTTTTGTTTTCTTTTTCTTTTTCTTATACTTCTGCTTGTCTATATGGATTGCTCGTCTCTGATTTGGGGAGAATGCCCATAATTGATTGTATGACTTTTTCTTTGACCCTCTGCGGAAATTTAATACTAGGAGTCTTGATTTCAGTCACGTCTTTTTTACTTATAATGACGACGATTCCAAAAGTAATCACTTTGATTTCAATCCCATAGACAATTCTCAAATTGTACACAATGATGATGGATGCAATGACAACGAAAATGATAACAACTGCAAATACAAAAATAGTGAATTTGAGCACGAAATCGCCACACTTGAGTTACAACAAGTGTTAATTTTCATATAGTTGGAATTGTCAGACTCTAAAATAGCCTTAAAATAGTCGGTCGATGTACCTCCAAAAGAAATTCCGGATTTGGCATAAGAACAAGAAGAGATAACGACGTTAAATTCATCATACAGAAAAATCATACCATCAAAAGTAGCTCCTAAAGATAAAGAAAAACAAATAGTTGTACTCGAAGAAGCAATTCCACAGGTACAAGAGAAACCAATTTGATAAAACACCGATCAACGAATCTTATAATAAATTGGACTACAATACCTTAACCTAACTTAGGAAACTACAAACAAATTTGAGCATTCACGAGGCTTTAGTCCGCTTTAAGGAAATGACGGATTCAATAGTAAATGCTCTCTTCGATCCCGAGATATGCTTAGCTCAACTTTCTAGTACTTCCTTGGAAGTGGTTTGTTCGTTGAAAGGATTGTCCAAAGTCACACTCTATGATGGCAAGTTATTATTGAGAAAATTTGAATATAACCGTCCACTATATATCTCAGTGATTGTTGACAACTTCACATTCTCAAGGGTACTTATTCACCTTGCGCTTCTATCAACATTATGAACCTTTGTACACTTGTGTATCTGGACATTGATGGCCATAGTCTGATAGCAGACAAGATGACGCTACATGGCTTAACTATTAAGGAGAAAGCCATGAGTTCAATAACGTTACTCTTGAAAACCAGTGACTTAGTAACAACAACAAAATTTCATGTTGTAGATTGTGAAATGTCCTTCAATGTGTCGGTTGTGGCTACACAAACACAAGATGGTCCCTTCACCGTTGCATCAACGCATCAAGTACTCCTATGAAGGTCAAGAATATTGTATTAAGAGATATCCACAACCTTTCTTGGTACATTAAATTAGGATACATGAAGTTCACGTCTATTACACTACATTAAAGTAGGCAGTCTTCTCTAGAAAAACGGTGGCAAACATAAAAGAAAAGGATAAAAATAGATAAATCAAAGATGAAACTAACAAAGAAGAAGGAAAGAAATCAAAGAACACCACACTGCAACTTAGCAGAAGGGTAAAAACTCCTACAAAACCTGCATATGAGGTCGAGTCTAGGGACGAGGGAGAGAAAACCTAGCCATTGAAATATAAAAAGCTCTAAAAATTAACATCAACTTGGATTCCAGTTCCTTGGGATAGAAGTGATTGATTATAATAACTCAGAAAGACATATAATTCATAGTATGATGAATAAAAATAAAATTATAAATCAATGTTGGAAAGAATTAATTTTTGTACATAATTCAACCCTAACATCAATTTCTTCAAAAACTTTGAGGGTTTTGTGGTAAAAGAGGTACGTATCGAGGGTATGAAACATGTTAGGTTCCTTCTAGCGTTACCTTCTTCTAGTTCTAAAATAGATGTAAAATTAAAGAAGAGAATTTTATAGACTTAATGAAACTTTCTATTGATCGCTATTCCCCTTATCTTAAAAATCTTGTCAACTTGGTTTCATACCGAAATGATGGTCGAGATTCCAATCCCACCTTTTCGAACAACTATGGAATACTAAACAATGTAACCTCAACTCAAAAGAAACTGTTGGATTCGGTATGATCGGACCTTTGGTTAAAATAGAATTTTGCCTAGTTATCACCGAAGAGCCTGATATAGATTGTGTAGAAACTTTTGATAATTCAGACAAACTTTTAATTAGAACACAAAAATTTGAGAAAGAAATCAAATCAATAATAGATGAGCTAAAGGATTTTAATTTAGGAATAGAGGATAACCCAAGGCCAACATTCATCAGCTCGCTACTTAAAGAAACAAAAGAAAAAGAAATAGTCCAATTGCTGAAGGAATATAAAAATTACTTCGCTTGGAGCTAAGATGAGATGCCTGGACTTGCTTTAGAAGTCAAAGCCCATAGACTTGGATTATATCAAATTGTGATCGCAGTGAAGTCAGCTTCTAGAAGAATTCATATAGAAACAGAATAACAGATATAAATTCATTGTTGATTAAGAAATTAATCAACAATGATGTTGTTCAAGAAGAAAAACACCCACTTCGTTCATTAACATTGAACTTGTAATGAAGACTAATGGCTAGATATAAATCTATGTCGACTTTAGGGATTTAAGCAAGGCATGTCCAATGATCGAATTCCCTCTACCGATCCCATAATTAATGGCCCATATCGCATTAGCACATGTGATCTTATCACTTAAGGATTGATCATCTAGATATAACCAAATCAAAATGTCTCCAAAAGAGAAAAGAAATATGATCTTTATAACACTCATTGAGATCTACTGTTATCAGGTAATGCCTTTTTGACTTAAGAATGTTAGTGCCACATGTGAGCGCTGATGCATCAACAATATATGCATTTTTAGAACTGTATTTTATACTCATTTTTGGTGATATTTCACTTTAAAGAAAGATATTTTTCATGTTTTATTGCAATTTCATGACTTTTAGCTCTTGGAGCAAAAAAGAAGCAAAAATGATGGAATTTGGAGTCAAAATGACGTTTTGGAGAAAAATATTCAGTGTCGACGACACCAACATGATCACTGACTGCGCCAGCATGGACGTTGATGGCACCAACATGAAGGAAGGAGTCCAAAATAGCGAGGGCACCAATGGCACCAGACTGGGCACAGATGCCACCATTTTACAAAGAGTTCCAAATTAATTTCAGGCCACTTGCGCCGACGGCGCCAATGTTGGTGCTGGGTAAATTTCTAGAAGATTTGATAAATCTGGACTCTATTTGAAGAGTTACTTGACACATCTCTTGGCAAGCAGACATTATGCTCTATTTACAGCGAATCTTAATCAGAAAAATAAGTCCCTTAGTGTCTCATCATTTTTCACTAATGTTCTATCATGTGTATTGTGTCGTGTGTTGAGTCTTAAGTCGGTTTTTTGAGTTTGGTGGTGAGTTTAAGTGTAAATTCTCCTCTAAGAGTTGTTGGAGAGGGAGAGAAGTGAGAGATTTCTTCTTCATTACATCTTCTAAGAGAGAATCAAGAGTCCTGTAAAGAGAGAAAGAGACTCAAGAGTAGCTTTAAGGGATTTTCTTTGAGAAAGAGTTACAGATAAGTGGTGTTTGTTTATTATTATAGTATAAAATTTCTTTTACTTATGAAATTTGTGTTTTGTTGTGTCTTCCTCATGAGTTCTAAGTATTCTTTTTTTTCTTTCTCCCTACTCTAAGATATGGTGAAATAAAGAGATAATTTGGATGTGCAATTTTAAAGTATAAAAATAAATTGTGATGATTTTTTTAACTTCCTTCTTAATTTACTTTTTGATCTAAGCAATTGAAATGTTAAATTCTGTTGTGAAACATACGATCTAGGAAATGGAATATGAGTTCTACAACAAAGTGTGAATCACATTTGATTTCATGAAGGAGTGTTTTGTTCATGGAATTGGGTGCAAATAAATAAGAATTATACTTTACTAGGCGAAGAATTGGAGGTTTTAGGGTGACAGACTAAAATCCCCGATTTGGTCTTAGTATTTAAGAATTAAAGCAAGATTTAGCCTTCAAAGGAAGGGAAGTGGGAGTTCTGGAGTGAGAGCCAGTATCCTGCCAACCTAACCATGGATTTAGGCACTAAACCTAAGATTAGCCAACAATTCTCTTTAACACTTGTCCAAAGGTAGAGAATTAAAACTGCTTCTATTTGGCACAATACAAATTCAAACCATTTACCTTTTTCATTTAACAAAAAACTGTAGTAAGAAAAGTGCTTTCTCATATTTGATAACCTTGTCACAAAAATATAAAGATAGTTTAGTAGTGATTGCTTAGCTTTGCCTTGCAGTTTCTCTAGTAGTTGGTAATTTAGTTCTGATAGCACCTTAAACATTCAAAATTACTGTAGTAGATTTTAATTATCGGTTTGAATTTCCTGATTTCAATTTCTAATACGAGTTCACACCATCCTCGTGGGATCAATATTTGGGGCTTGATTAGAAAGTCATGTATTACTTGAAAACGATATTTATACTTGCATAGAATCCCAACATTAATTGCTTCAATTTCTTATTCATAAAAAACAAATCAATTTTTGACATCATTGCAAAGCAAAGTCAACTTTATTAATTTTATACATCTATAACTTTGGGATCAAGTGCGTCATGACACAGATCTTCAACATACATATCCACAACTAGGTTGAGTGTTATGATAATGACTTAGTCATCAAGAGTAGAGAAAAGGATGATCAAGTGCATAGTTCAAGAATTACCTTTGAACGAGTACGGAAATTTAATTTAAGGATGAATCCCTTAAAGTGTTTCTTTGGTGTCAACTTAGAGAAATATTGAAGATTCGTTTTTCATCATCATAGGATTGAAATTGTCTCTCTAAAGATTGAAGCAATTTTAAATATGCCACCCTAAGGAACTTAACCTTATTACGATCTTTCCAAGGTAAGTTAGCATGTATAACATGCTTCAGATCTAAATTGTCAGATAGATGTCAGCCACTTACTGCATTAACAAAAAAAGAAGCTAAATTTTTGTGGGATGACAAATGTCAATATGCTTTTGAATGTATTAAACTATACTTGACAACACCTCTTTTTTTAGTAGCCCTTTTATCTAGTAAGCCTTTAATTCTCTACTTCACAGCTTTAGATGACTCCATTGGAGTCTAGCTATCCTAGGTCAATGACAAGGGTAAGGAAAAAAACATTAAACTACATATGTTATCATCTAATCCTAACTGAAATAAGATATCCCACAATTGAGAAAAATTGCCTAGCTTTAAGCTTTCCTATTCAAAAGCATAGGTACTATGTGCTAACTCATAAGATGACTTTTAGTTTAATAAATAAATCATTACACTCTTTAATGACCCAACCAACACTTTCTGGTAAACAAGTAAGGTGGGTAATGATGGACCTTCATCTTACGCCTCTATGTACCACAACTTTTGTGCCTCTATGTGTCATCAAAAGGGACAAATCCTAACTGATTTCTTAGTGATGCATGCAATGCCGGTAGCGTCTCCTTTGAATGATGAAATGCAAGAAGACCAAATATTGAAGCTAGAAGATCCCTATGCTCAACATTAAAAACTTACTTTAATGAAGTTTCAATTACTTACAAGGCAAAGAGAAGAAAACAATAATACCTAGTAAATTAGGAGTTGGACTAATCTTCATCAATCCAAACCGAGTGATGTTGCATTTTCTTACCATCTGATAGATCCATGTAAAAAAAAAAAGAGACTGAATATGAAGTACTCATAACTTGGTTGGAGTTTACAATTCTAATGAGGATCAAAGAAATTAACTTCTGTGATGATTCTCAACTAATAATCAATCAAGTCACCGGAAAGTACATAGGTTATAAAGCCAAAACTTGAAAAGTACTTCTACTACAGAATGAAGTTGATTGAACAAATTCCAAATATTATACTCTTCATAATTTTTATGGGAGTAAACTCGTTAGCAAATGCACTCGCAAAGCTTTTAAAACATTTTGCATGCTTGGATGAAGAACACATTCCAATCTCGGTGCAGAGATGATAGGTTCTCTCACAGGTTGACATACACAATCTCCATAAAATTGATGCTAATGTAATTGTAGTAATATTCAAAAAAAAAAAAGGAAAGGACTGACGTGGACCATTTATTGAGTGCTTACAAATTGGAAATTTTCAGAAGATAAATTCACAGTAAATAAAATCAAGAAGCGAGCATTGTGTTACATTTTAATAAATAATTTTCATTACCAAATGTCCTTTGACCAAATATGGTTATGATATTTGTGACTACTTCTTTATGTGGGCATAAGCTATACTACTGAGGGAGGTCAAAGTAAACCATTTGCTACAATTCTTCAAGAATCAGATCATCTACAGATTTGGAGTTCTTCAAAGAATAATCTCATATAATGGTAAGCTTTCAAGAATACAAAAATAAATAGCATTATTCAAAGACAGGAAATATGTTATAGATGTTCAACAATCCATTACCCTAAGGCCAATGACCTGATTGAAGCCCTTGATAAGACCTTGGTGCAAATTTTGAAGAAGCCAATATATGGTAACATAGGACAGTGGCATGAACAATTGATAGAAGCTCTGTGCGCCTACAGTACAAAATACAAAACACCAAACAAATCAACACCGTTTACCTTGGTTAATGGACTAAAGTTGCACTTCTGCTTGACATGCAACTCCCATCACTAAAAATAGTAATCACCAATAAAATAATAAAAGAGGAGAATGTGAAGTCATGGCTCGAACAACTCGACAGCTTAGAAGTGATGCAGGTAGATTTAGTGTGTAAATTTTGAAAATATTTTTCAACATTACAAAATACACACGACAGATATAACAATAATATGCAATATAATCCCATAAAAAATACCTTTTATGAAAATAATTTATCTTTAAAACTCTTTTTAAACTGCAAAATCCCCTTCAAAATCAATGCAAGTATACATATCGCTCAAGTAATAAAGGGCTCTACTAGAGTCTTAGATATCGATCCCACGGGGAAGTTGGAAAAACCTATAAGCAAATTCTTAAAATTATTTATAATTTTAAAATACAAAAATAAAATTAAAGGGAGAAGTTTGAATTTTAACTAATAAACTGAATGTTATATAAAATGCAGTTGAAAGACAGAGTTAACTAACTAAAAATTAAACTTTCAAAAGTAATATTACAAAAACTAAACTAAGTTTTTTTTTACGGAAGATTCAAATTTAAGAAAGCATCATTCCCCTTTACAATGAGTATAGGGATTGTGAAGAAATTAAAATCATTTGAAAATTCATATAAAAACTGTTTTGTGCCAAATAAGTGTAACCCTATTCTTTACCCTCTTCCAAGTGCTATAAAAACATTGACTAATCCAGTGTTTGGTACCTAATTTGGTGGTTAGGCTGGGAGAATACCGGCTGCCACTCTAGAGCTTCCACTACTCCCTCCCATGAGGGCTAACAATCTCGCATTNCTCTAGAGCTCCCACTACTCCCTCACATGAGGGCTAACAATCTTGCATTAGTTTCCAATCAAGTGGAGCAAATAGAGTATTTTAATCTGTCACCTTAAAATCTTTAATTCTGCATCCAATAATTATATTTCCCAATTTATTTTCACTCAATTCCATGGATTACATACTCTCTCATGAAATCAAGTGTAATTCTCCCCATTTTGTAGAAATCATATCCTTTTTCAGAGCATATGTTTCTCAGCATGTTTTAATATCTCAATTGGGAAGATCGAAAAGTAAATGAAAATTGAATTCCAAATCATCACAAATTATAGACATTTAAAACCATAGAAAAAAAAATCAATTCTTCACAAAATCATATCTTGAAGTAGGGAANGTTTCCAATCAAGTGGAGCAAATAGAGTATTTTAATCTGTCACCTTAAAATCTTTAATTCTGCATCCAATAAAGTATATTTCCCAATTTATTTTCACTCAATTCCATAGATGACATACTCTCTCATGAAATCAAGTGTAATTCTCCCCATATTGTAGAAATCATATCCTTTTTCAAAGCATATGTTTCTCAACATGTTTTAATATTTCAATTGGGCAGATCGAAAAGTAAATGAAAAATTGAATTCCAAATCATCACAAATTAATGACATTTAAAACCATAGAAAAAAAATCAATTCTTCACAAAATCATATCTCGAAGTAGAGAAAAGGATAAAGAAAACTACTCAGAATTCATGAGAAGGATACGACAAAACATGGATTTCATATATAAAAATAAGTTTACAAAATAAAAGAAATAAAAGACATAACTTATCTCACAATCCTTCCCAAGAAAATCCCTAGAAGTTCTCTCCAAGCCTTTCTCTTTACACAAGCACACTCAATTCTCTCTTAGAAGTGTAATAAAGAAAAAATCTCTCATCTTTCCTCTCCTCATATAACCCTAGAAGAAAATCTCCTCTTTTTCTCTCCATACATTTCTCGCCACTCCCACTTTCTTGTCCTTTTGGTCCCCCTCAAACTCCTTGAAATCATCCTCTTTTATTTTGGGCTGTCTCTTTTCAAAAGGAATTCAAAGCTCCCTCCAAAATTCCCTCTGAAAGCCAACTCTTTTGAATTCAAAAGATGTGACATTTGATCCAAGAGATATATTTCTTCGTAAAGGAACCTTCCAAAGTGTCTAGATACATTGAATTACTCTAATATGTGTGTAGAACAAGTGTCCCTTTAGAAATTCATGCAAAATTTATCTCAAACTACCTTAATCCGCAAAAAGTCATCTCTAGCGCATCATGCGCCAGTTCTGGCGCATCATGCACCAAGCCTTTATCAAATGGCGCATCATGTGTCAAAATTCTGAAATTCGCTGTTTTGGCTCAAAATTTTGTCCTTTTTGTCATGTTTACTTTAAATACCTAAAAATAATATACCTCCAACATAAACATGAAAATACCATTCTTTAAAGTGTAATATCATCAAAAATAAGCTTAAAATATGTACTTAAAACAGTGTATTATTTTGGTGTATCCAAATCCCCCAAACTTAAATGTTACTTGTCCTCAAGTGATACTTTTATTCATGAAAGCTTATGTTACTTGCAACTACTATACTCTAGTTTAATTAATAGAATAACAAAATTTAAGAAAAATCTTTAATAACTTAGATTCAAATTCTAAGTCTAGGAATACTTAGTAATTAAATTTAAGATTTTTGAATCTCTATCATTTCAAGAAAAATTGCAATTTGTCATATAAAGGACATTTAGAATAACATTATGAGAAAGAACTTCATGAAGACTTTACTAAGAATGCTACTAATACTCCAATACAAGTTTATAAAATGTAATAAAGCTCCTTCCTTATGTTGATTCAAGTGAACCCAATTTTTGATTTGGCATCTCCTCAAGCTTCTCCTCACCTACCTTTCTTTTCTTTTTTTTTTTATTTTTTTTTTAGGATCTTTTCAATCCTTTCTTTTCTTTTTGTTTTTTTTATTTTATTTCAAGTGATAATTAGTATATCTAGATAGCTTTTAATAGTTTTGAACTTCATTATCTTTTTCTTAAAGTCTTTTCCATACCGTTCTTCACTTTATAAATTCATATTAGTTTATGATTTTTCATAATGTCTCATTCCTTTCTTCCTACATGAAACTCTAAAATTCTTAATACTTCAAAAGTACAATTTCCCTTACTTTAAATAGAAAAGCATATTCTTAGNAACTCTAAAATTCTTAATACTTCAAAAGTACAATTTCCCTTACTTTAAATAGAAAAGCATATTCTTAGCCTAAAATACCAAATATCTTTTACTTTAGAATTGACCTTTATTATTAAAAACTTTTTACCTAAATTTACCATAATATTTATAAACATAAGTTTAGTCATTTAAAGTTAAATCTTAATATCCTTTGGTCATGTTAAATTAATTTTAAAAATATAGTTAATTGAGGACAAATAAAATTTAGTTTACTTCTTTTCGNAAATTAATTTTAAAAATATAGTTAATTGAGGACAAATAAAATTTAGTTTACTTCTTTTCAAAAGAAAATTTTTTTCCCCCCAAACTTAAATTTTTATGTAATTTTAAAAATATTTTAGTACAAAATTTTAGTAGGTGAAAGAAACAATAAATGTATGAAAATAAAAACTGACCTGTAGAGGATTTCTGATTATGAAACTAGGCTCTGATATACTACTAGTACTAACTTTAAAAATAAACATACTTTAAAGCATTAAGTGAAACATAATATTTTCTAAAGAATTTCCTGACAATTAAAAATAGAAATACAAAAATTGAAAATACTAAAAATATAGAAAAAGTAAAAGTCTACAGTTACTATTATAATTATGTCCACAACACAATAAGAAAATTTTTACTACAGNTTCGAAAGAAAATTTTCTTCCCCCCAAACTTAAGTTTTTAAGTAATTTTAAAAATATTTTAGTACAAAATTTTAGTAGGTGAATGAAACAATCAATGTATGAAAATAAAAACTGACCTATAGAGGATTTCTGATTATGAAACTAGGCTCTGATATACTACTAGTACTAACTTTAAAAATAAACATACTTTAAAGCATTAAGTGAAACATAATATTTTATAAAGAATTTGCAGAGAATTAAAAATAGAAATACAAAAATTGAAAATACTAAAAATATAGAAAAAGCAAAAGTCTACAGTTACTATTATAATTATGTCCACAACACAATAAGAAATTTTTTACTACAACAGTTCTCAAATGAAAATACAACACATTTCAATCACAAATAACAAACAAACACAAAGAAAAACTACACTAGATTCTAAAAGAATCGGTTTTCATCTCCTTCATCAACATCATCATCTTTTTCTTCATCTTTTCTCTTTTGTTCTTCTTCTTCCTCATCATTTTTATATATATGCACAGAGAGAATATGGTTTAAAAGAATAGATAACGATTGAAAATCATAGTCTTTCTTGGACAGTGCACAAACACATTTTAAACTAATAGATTTGATTCAAATAAGGTTTAAAAAAGGCATTTAATTACATATTGCTTAAAAGTAATCAACATAAATATAGCCTGAACAAAAGAAAACAATGCCAAAATCCATCAAAATCACAACAGTCACAGCTACAACTACAGTTTCAACAGTCATCCCAATAAAGGATAGAGAAGAAAGGAATGATTGGACTGATGGACAAGGAATACCCCTGCAAGACAGAAGCTGGGGGAATAAAATTCTGTGGGTAGTTGAAAATACCTGAGTTTAAACTACCAAAAGCCAATAAGCCCGAGGAGGTTGGAATGAAAGATCATCCTAGTTATTTCTTTTACCACCGGAGGCTTGAACATACATTTGAATATTATTTTGCCTTCAAAGACTGGTTAGAATATAATTTCAAGAAAGGCAACATACTCATCCCGAAAGAATACTTGAAAGAGCTCGAAATTAACGTAATAATGGTTGATGAATTTATTCCAATGAACTCAAACAAAGACAAAGATGTTCATGAACTAAATCCTCTAAGAATATTCTCAAAAAAATGCAAGTCGCTTCAACATCACTGCCACCTCAAAAAATAAAGCCTTCACTCCTTAAAAAGGAAAATATCAAGGAAAAAAGCAAAGTTAAAAGGATTGAAGACCCTCATAGCACAAGGGCTGCTATTCTTTTTGTTTTTTTTCTTTTTCTTATACCTCTGCTTGTCTATCCAGATTTCTCATCTCCGATTTGGGGAGAAAGCCCATAAATGACTTTGTATGACTTTTTCTTTGAACCTCTATGGTCATTTACAACTAGGAGTCTTGATTTCAGTTACGTTTTTTTATTTATACTGACGATGATTACAAAACTAATCAATTTGATTTTGATCCCACAGACAATTCTCAAATTGTACACGATCTTGATGGATACAATGACCAAAAAAATAATAACAACAGCGAATTATAACATGAAGTTGCCACACTTGAGTTACAAGAAACGTTAATTTTCATAGAGTTGGAATCGTCAAACTTTAAAATAGCCCTAAAATAGTCAGTCAATGTACCTCCAAAAGAAATTTTAGATTTAGCATAAGAACAAGAAGCGATGACGACGTTCAATCCATCGTATAGAGAAGTCATACCTTCAAGAATAGCTCCTAAATATAAAGAAAAACAAATGGTTGTACTTGAAGATGCAATTCCATATGTACAAGAGAAACAAATTCGATAAAACACAGACCAATGAATCTTATAATAAATTGGACTATAATATCTTACCATAACTTAAAAACCTACCAGCAAATTTGAGCATTTATGAGGCCTTAGTCTTCGCCAAGGAAATGATGGATTCATTAGTAAATGCTCTCTTCAATCTCGAGATATGCTTAGCTCAACTTTATAGTACTTCCTCGGACGTGGTTTGTTTTTTAAAAGGATTGTCCAAAGTCACATTCTCTGATGACAAATTATTATTGGGAAAAATTGGATATAACCATCCACTATATATCTCAGTGATTGTTGACAACTTCACCTTCTCAAGGTTACTTATTCACCCGTGCGCTTCTATCAACATTATGACACTACAGACACTTCTGTATCTGGTCTTTGATGCTCATAGGCTGACAGCAGACAAGATGACGCTACGTGGCTTAAATATCAAGGAGAAAAGTTGTGGGTTCAATAACATTACTCTTGAAAATCAGTGATTTGGTAATAATGGAAAATTTTTATGTTATAGATTGTGAAACTTTCTTCAATGTGCAACTGGGTCAACCGTGGCTACATGAACATAAGATGGTCCCTTCGTCGCTGCATCATTGCATCAAGTACTTATTTGGAGGTCAAGAATATTGTATTAAGAGAGATCTCCAACCCTTTTCAGTACATTAAATTAGGATACAAGAAGATCACGTCTATTATACTACATTAAAGTAGGCAGTATTCTCAAGAAAAATGGTGGCAAACGTAGAAGAAAAGGATAAAAAAAGATAATTCAAAGAGGAAACTAACAAAGAAGAGGAAAAGAAATCAAAGAACACCACATCGCAACATAGCAGAAGGGTAAAAACTCTTACAAAACCTACTTCTGAGGTAAAGTCTAGGGATGAGGGAGAGAAAACCTTACAATTGAAATAAAAAAAGCTCTAAAAATTAATATCAACTTGGATTCGAGTTCTAAGAAACAAAAAGATAAGAAGCGAATGATGATAATAACTCAGAAAGACTGATAATTCATAGTATCATCAGTTAAAAGAAAATTATAAGTCAATGTATGAAAGAATTAATTTTGTTACATAATTCAATCCTAACTTCAATTTCTTCATAAAATTTAAGGGTTTTGTGGTCAAAGAGGTACGCACTTAAGGTATGAAACCTGTTAGGTTCCATCTTGCGTGACGTTCTTCTAGTTCTAAAATAGATGTAGAACTAAATGAAGATAATTTTATAGACTTAATGAAACTTCCTATTGAGCGCCATTCCCTTTATTATAAAAAACTTGTTCAATGTGATTTCATACTGAAATGATGGTAGAGATTCCAATCCAGCCCTTTTGAACAATTATGTAAGACTAAATAATGTAACCTCAGCTCGAGAGAAAGTATTGAATTCGGTAAGAAACCAAATTTTCCCTAGTTATCACCGAAGAGCCTGATATAGATTGTGTAGAATCATGCAAAAATTCAGAAGAACCTCTAATGAGACCGCCAAAACTTGAGAAAGAAATCAAATCTATCATAAAAAAGCTAAAAGGTTTTAATTTTGTAATAGAGGATAACCCAAGGTCAACATTCATCAACTCATTACTTAAAGAAACAAAAGCAAAAGAAGCAGTCCAATTGTTGAAGGAATTTAAAGATTGCTTCGCTTGCAACTAGAATGAGATGCCTGATACACCTAAAATATATAGTGCTTTTATATATATTTTTATAACTAATTTTGAGATATTGCACTTTAATGAAAGGTATTTTTTTTCTTGTAGGTACAATCAAATGGATGGAGAATGCTTAAAGGAGTGAAAAATGGTCAAATTTGGAGCAAAAATGAAGAAATGTGTAAAATGAGCTGGTGTGCCAAAGCACTCAGATCCTCGCCTAAGTGCCAGAGGCTCCGTGACTAAGCGTCAGGCCCGCACTTAAGTGTCAAATTTAGTTATTTGAAGAAATATTAATTGGAGCAGAATTTTGAAGAAATTTTTAAAGCAACCCTTGATAAAAGGAAATAACCCATGGACACAAAAATTCATTCAATTAGCTTATGAGGAGACAACTTCTAGAAGATTCATTGAATGGAGGCACTTCATTAAAGAGACACCAAGACACCCTATAGTTTTTTATAAGAAATAACTTATATTATCCAAAATAAGAGGCCAGCAACCACCCACCAAAAGTTCACATTACCGCCGCCGCCGTCCATCACCACCACTACCGACCACCTTTATTTTATTTTATTTTATTTTATTTTGAGTAGTAGTTTGTATTGTGAAAAAGTAAGAGAATTCAAAGGATCTTCAAGTCATTTGGTGGAGATAATTTGAGATAAGTGTTTATCTTTGTGACTACACTTGGTTTTTAATTTTGATTTCTTATTTGTCTGTATGATTTCTACTTTTAAGCTCTTGTGTGGTTGTATTTTCTCCATGAATTCTGAGTAATTTTCTTTATCATTTTTCTTAAAATGATAAATGATTAAATTTTTAAAGGAAGTTTTGTGAAGTATTAGACTTCAATGTTGGAAGAAGTTGTGATGATTCAAGACCTTGCATTTCATTTAGTTCTTGATTTGGCTAATTAAGATGTTAATACCTATTGTGAGAACTTGTAATATCTGAGATGATTGTCTCAGTCAACAAATGGTTGGAATCACATATTGATTTCAGGAATGAGAATGTAGTTCATGTGGTTGAGTATAAATAAATAGAGAAATATATTTTAAATGTTGTAGACTTAGAGGACTTTAGAGTGATAAGCCAAAGCCCCTAATTTGATTTATAGTTTTAGGTTTTGATCTGAGATGTTAGCCCCCAAGTGGAGGGATAAGAGGGAACACTAGATTGAGAGCTATTATCTTTCCTTCCTAGCCAGTCTTCAAGACTATTCAAACTATAGTTTAACTAATGTTCTTTATAGCATCTCCAGTAAGGGTAAAGAATATTATTGCTTCTATTTGGCACAATACATTTAATATTCTTCCACAACTAAATTTCAATATTTAGCACTAATTCATGAAAAGGAAAAAGATATTTTACTTATATTGCTTTCATCATGCAAGTATTTTAGTTGAGTTAATTAGTTGGTACTTTATTTTCAAATTAAACAAAAATTACAAAAAGAATTAAACTTTCATTCCTAATTTAGCTTCTTAAGTTTGAGTAAGAATATAAATTGATAAATATTTTTCATCTAAAACTAATCCTTTCGTGGGTTCAATATTTGGGACTTAATCAGAAAAGTTTTATATTACTTGATAACGATACGTCTACTTGCTTAATATCCCATATTAAAATATTATAACTGCATTCTTATTTGTTTCATAGTGCAAAATTTACCTAGCCTTTGCTTTGGACAATTTTTTGGCATCCATTGCAAATTAAGAATATTTATTAAGGAAATTAATCACATACATCACATTTTACTTCTATCTATATAGAAAGCCGAGATCAAGTTTTTGGCGTTGTTGCCAGGGAAGGAAGGAAAATAATTATTAGTAATTTGCAAAAATTTTCAAAAAGAAGCTTTTGGAAAACAAAATTTTTAGTATGTCTTATTTAAAATTTTATGATTTATTTTAGGAATATTTTAGTGTTGTTTTTATTGAAGTTTTTGTTTGTGTGTTTGTGTTTTTCATTTTATTTTCTTTTATTGTGTTTTATAGTAATATATGTGCAGTTCTGGTTCTGCAAGACTAGTGTCGTACGATTTTGAGTTAGATAGAGCTATTAGAAAAATTAAAAAATTAAAAATTATTGAAAATTTTCAAGAAATGACCAATTAAAAAATAATCAAAATGTTGAAAAGCTTATACCATTAAGAGATTATGCAAACACGATGGTGGATGAACTTCATTGCAGTATTCAAAAACCCACTATAGTGGCTAATTCATTTGATCTTAAAGCCACTATTATCCAAATGTTATCAAATAATCACTTTGGGGGAGCACCAATGGAAGATCCAAATTTACAGCTTGCCAATTTTTTAGAATTATGTGCTATATTTAAATATGATGGTGTATCTGATGATGCTATAAGGCTTAGATTTTTTCCTTTTTTACTGAGAGATAAGGCTAAGATATAGTTACATTCATTATCACCCGGATCTATTAGAACTTGGAGTAATTTAGTACAAAAATTCCTTGCTAAATATTTTCCATCATCTAAGACTGCTAAACTTAGAAAGGATAATACATCTTTTAGTCAGTTTGAAGGAGAATCTATTTATGAAGCATTAGAATGATTTAAAGAATTCTTAAGAAAGTGTACACACCATGTTATACCAAATTGGTTAATAATTCTAACATTTTACAATGGATTAACCAAATCTCTTGGATCAATTATCGATGCCGCTGCTGGTGGTTCATTGATGTCAAAACCATTTAATGACGCTTATGCTTTAATAGAAGAGATGGCTACCAATAATTTCCAATGGCATTTGGAGAGGGTAAATCTTAAGAAAGTAGCCAATGTTCATAAAACTAATTCTTTTGCCATGTTAGCGTGCTGCAATTTCAAGGAAGTTAGACCAATTTGGAATGAATTTTTCTCAACCAATTTCCATGACTGAATAGAATTTATTAGGCCAAATGGTAGATTTTCAAGCATCATTAGAAACATTGAATGCCATAAATAACAAGCAGAATAAACCATTTTCAAATTATTATAACCCAGGTTGGAAGAACGGAATAATACTATGGGTGGTAATAATTAGCAATGGGGGCACAATCAGGTAAACCCATTAGAAAACTGGAACAATCAAAGGAATAGTAATTATAGACCTACTTATCCTTCAGGTTTTAATAGCAATTCATAATTTAAGGAGAAGAAGTTGTCTAAAAGAAGTGGTGTTACAAATGAGAAATTAGTTACAAAGTCAAGGAGCTACAATTAGAAATATTAAGTACCACCATGGACAAATAACAAATTCATTAAGTAATAGGTCCCAAGGAACACTTCCTAGTAATACAAAAATAAATTCAAAAGACCAGAATAATGAGCAAGTAAAAGCCATTCAATTTAGAAGTGGAAGAGAATTTGAAGGTGAAGTTCAAAAAGATACTCAAGTAAAGAGAGAAGAGATTTAAGAACAAAAAAGGACACTCGAAAAGGTTTAGAAAGACCTACTTCTCCACTTAAAGTTGATTTCAAAAGACTACCACCTTCATTTCCACAGAGGCTTCGACAATAAAGGTTGGATAAGCAATTTTTAAAATTTTTAGAAATTTTTAAGATGCTTACAATTAACATTCCATTTGCTGAAGCCTTAGAATAAATGCCAAGCTATGTGAAGTTTATAAAGGGTATTCTTAACGAAAAAAGGAAGTTTGAAGATAATGAAACTGTTGCACTTAGTGAGGAGAGCAGTGCTATAATTTAGAAGAAACTTCATGAAAAGCTTAAAGATACTGGTAGCTTTACAATTCCATGTGCAATAAGAGACACATTTTGTGGGAAAGTTTTATGTGATTTAGGAGCAAGCATCAACCTTATACCATTATCAATATTTAAAATATTAGGATTGGGAGAAATAAACCCTACTACTGTAACTCTTCAGTTAACAGATAGATCAATAAAATACCCTAAAGAAGTTATAGATGATGTCCCAATGAAAGTGGATCTTTTCTACTGATTTCAATGTGCTAGATATGGAGGAGGATAATGAGATACCTATCATTTTGGGGAGACCTTTCCTAGCAACTGGAAGAGCAATGATAGATGTACAAAAAGGAGAATTAACTATGCACATCAGTGATCAAACAATCACATTTAATATTTCCAAATCAATGAAGTACCTTGCAAAAGCTAAAGATGATGAATGCTATAGAATGGATGTGATTAAATATTTAAGTGAATGCCATTTCAAAACAACTTATAAAGATAAATCTGAGATGAAAGAGGTGGAACACGAAAAAAGAAGAGGAATTAGATCAACATGAAGATTTACATATGAAAGATTCAAGTTATGTTCAAGGTAGTTTTGAAATTTTGGACACAACAAAAAAAAAACATATTATTGTCCATCGATTGAAAAACCTTCTAAGCTTAAGTTGAAGTTGCATTCTGAACATTTGAAGTATGTCTTTTTAGGTGATTCTTCTACATTACCTATAATAATTTCCTTGAAATTAACTACTAAAGAAGAAGATGGTTTGATGAAAATTTCAAAGAATTATGAGAAAGCCTTTGGATGGACAATTGCTGATATAAAAGGAATCAGTCCTTCAATTTATTTACATAGAATTTATATGGAAGAGAGCTGAAAACCTAGGGCTTATCCTCAAAGGAGATTGAATCCTTTTATAAAAGAAGTTGTTAAGAAAGAAATTTTAAAGTTGTTAGATGCTTGAATTATCTACCTTATTTAAGATAATGCATGGGTTAGTCCAATTCACTGTGTTTCTAAGAAAGGAGGAGTGACTGTGAATTTGAATGAATATAATGAGTTAATATCAACAAGACAATTTAAAGGATGGTGAATATGCATTTATTATAGAAAACTAAATCTCAACACAAGAAAATATCATTTTCCACTACCCTTTCTAGATTAGATGCTAGACAGACTAGCTGGGAATAAATACTTTTATTTTCGGAATGGATATACAAGTTATCACCAAATACACATAGTTCTTGAGGATCAAGAGAAAATAACTTTTACCAGTCCTTATGATACATTTTCTTTTAGAAGAATGCCCTTTGGTTTATGCAATGCACCTACTACATTTCAAAGATCTATGATGGCTATTTTTTGTGATTTAATTGAAAAAGGAATTGAGGTTTTTATGGATTATTTTTCATTGTTTGGAACTTCATTTGACTCATGTCTAGAACATCTATCAAAAGTTCTTAAGCACTGTGAAGAAACAAATTTAGTCCTTAATTGGGGAAAATGCCAATTTATGGTAGCAGGAAGAATAGTTTTGGTACATCAAATTTCAAAAAATGATACAAAATTAGAACCTGCAAAAATTCAAGTGATCGCTAATTTACCTTACCCAACAAGTATAAATAAAATTAGAAGTTTTTTAGGACATGTTGGATTCTACAGGTGATATTTTTAAGACTTTTTAAAATTTGCTAAGCCTCTGTGCAATTTACTTGAAAAAGATCTAACTTTTAATTTTGATGAAGAGTACCTAAAAGCTTTAAAATTATTAAAAGAAAAAGTAGTAACAACACCAATTATTATTGCACCAGATTGGGAAAATTCTTTTGAATTAATGTTTGATGTTAGTGATTTTGTATTGGAGCTATTTTAGGACAAAAGCATGATAAGATTTTTAAAGTTATCTAATATGCTTGTAGAACTCTTAATGAAGCTCATATTAATTATACAACAACTGAGATAGAGTTATAAGTTGTAGTATATGATTTTGATAAATTTATATCATACTTAATTGGAACACAATGTATTGTGCATACAAACCATATTGTTCTTAAGTATTTAATGAAACAGAAGGATGCAAAACCTAGATTGATACGATGGGTTCTTCTTTTGCAAGAATTTAACTTTGAAATAGTAGATAAGAAGGGAGCTGATTGTTGATCATTTGTCCAGGCTTGAATTAGAAAAACCACTATGTTTTGAAAAAGAGATTAATGAACATTTTCCAGATGAAAAATTGCTCAATGTTAAAGAGTGGCGTGTTCCATGGTATGTAGGCATTGTGAACTTCATTGTTAGTTATATTGTTTCCTGTGGAATGACATACCAAAAGAAGAGGAAATTATTATCTAAAACTAAGACTTATTTTTGGGATGATCTATTTCTATATAAACAAAGAAAGGATCTTATTATTCGAAGATGTGTATCTTTAGAAGAAACTTATGAAATTATCCAAAAATGTCATAATTCTAATTTTCGGGGACATTTTGGTGTTGAAAAAACAGCATATAAAGTTTACAGTCTGGATTTTATTGGCCTACAATCTTGAGAGATGTTAATGCTTATATCAAAACTTTTGATCGATGTCAACGAGTAGGCAATATTTCTAGGATGAATGAGATGCTCCTCAATTATTTTTTAGAAGTTGAGATATTTGATGTTTGGGCATTAGATTTCATGGGACCATTTATACCATCTTTTAGAAATTTATATATATTTTTAATAGTAGATTATGTATCCAAATGTATAGAAGCTATTGCTTTACCTCGATGTGATGCTCAAAGTGTTGCAAAGTTTTTAGGAATGAATATATTATACATATTTGGGATGCCGAGAGTGATCATAACTAACGGGAAAAGTCATTTTGTAAATGCAATAATAAAGAAATTATTCAAGAAATATCATATTAACCATAGAATTTTTATTGCTTATCATCCTCAAACAAGTGGTTTGGCTGAATTATCCAATCTTGAAATTAAAAGAATATTGGAAAAATCTATAAATCCAACTAAAATAGATTGGTCAGCTAAACTTAACTATACTTTGTGGGGTCATAGGACTGCATACAAAACTCCTATAGAAATATCACCATACAGGCTAATATTTAGGAAAGAGTGTCACTTATCAGTTGAACTTGAACAAAAAAGCATATTGGACGATTTAGGAATTTAGTTATATATTGAAAAATGCTGGTGAGAAAAGATTATTGCAATTAAATGAGCATAAGAAATAAGGAATGAATGAAAGTGTTAAGATTTACAAAGAAAAGATGAAAATGTGGCATGATTGAAGCATTCTGACTAAAAATTTTCAGCCAAGGCAACAAGTTTTGCTTTATAATGCAAGGTTAAGATTATTTCCAGGCAAACTTAAGTCTAAGTGGATGGGCCCATTTGTTGTGATAAATGTTTATCCTTATGAAGCTGTGAATATTAAAGATCCTAATATTGATAAAATATTCAAAGCGAATGGTCACAGACTGAATCCTACTTTTTAGGTGACCAACTTAAATTAAATAATTTTTTGATGTTGGGTCAACAAAAATAAGGACTGGTTACGTCAGGCTGATGATGTAAAACCAAGTGCTCTATGAGAGGCACTCCATAGTTATCTGTGTATTTATTTTTATTATTATGCTGTTATGTGATTTAGAAAATTCTCGTAGTATTTGATTTTATATTAAGTTAGTAATAATTTTAAGATCTTTAAAGATGACTTAGACATGTTAGAACAAATGTTTGGACGTTAAGTTGTCCTGTGCTAAATTGAGCACTTGCGCTTAAGCGCGATAGTTAAAAACATGTGCGAATTTTAATTTCTAGAAGCTCTAAACTGCAAATTGGTTGGCTTGAATGTGTAAGAGTTGTTCTAAGATGTGACTAGGAGTTATGAGGGAGTTTTATGCCTATAAATAAAGGGGGTGTAAGTAGAAATATCACCACACCTTCATTTAACCCTAAATCCTAAGTGAAAAAGAGAGAATATGGAAAAATCTCATCTTGGTAGAGTAATTTGAAGAAGGAGGAAGTAATGAGAAAGAAGTTTATTAGTCAGAGTGCGCAAGAGATGTATAATGGTTTTCTTGCTGTTAGTATTGAAGAAATAGCGGAGAAGAACAGTAAGATTGAAGCTAACGTGGCTTCAATTAAAGCAAAAGTAATGGAAGTTTACGCACATCTAGATCATATGGAATGGAAAATAAAGATGCAATTTAGCCATACCAATTTTATAAATAAAGCAGACAAGGCCATGTATCTAAAGAAAAAATGGATTGAAGAAGATTCAACCAAAGTTATTAACCATTGTCCGTTCTTTCAGATATACATTCCAAATGCTGAAGGAGAAACTAACGATAGGCCAGAATTTGTTCCATCATCTAGAGAATGGAATTAGTCTTTGTTTAGTGTTTTGAGTGCTTAACATTGTTTGTTAATGATAAGAGTGTTGAAAGTGTTTTTATGTGTTAAGCTCGTTTAGAGTCTCTGTTAGGAATTTTCTCTTCCAAGACTATTTGGATTGAGAATTTATATATTTAAAAATATTTGTAATCGTTTGTGAATGAATGTAATTGTTTCTTTTGTGAAAAGTTTTTTGTATTTAGTGGTGAATCAAATTAGCTTAAATTGGTGAAATTTTGAGTTAGAAGAAATCAAGAGGGAAGAAAATACTAAAATGTTTTTGAGACCATATAGGGTTGGTTGACTTAAGCTAGAGTGCATTTCACTTACATGAAAAAAATAAAAAATATTGCACTAGCACTTAAGCTCCAAATCCCGCACTTAAGCACTAACTAAACCGATAGATGACCGACTTTTTTTTGTAATCGACAAATACAAGAATTTAATGACGCTACTAGAAGATTTAATTTCAAGCAACTATGTCCAAAGACTTGGTCAAAATTTTTTGTAATTCGACAAATACAAGAATTTAATGGCGCTATTAGAAGATTTAATTTCCAGCAATGACGTTCAAAGACTTGATCATGACTTTATAGATGTGTCTGATTTGGTTAAGATGTATAATTATAATATTCAATAATGTTAAAGTCAAACTTGTCAACGCAAGTATACATATCTTCAAGTAATATAGGGTTCTAGTGGAGTCCTAGATATCGATCCCACAAGGAATTGGTTAGAATTACAGACTAAGACATTATAAAAGCAAGACTTTAATCACAACAACGACGTTCAAAATGCTTATCTGTCACTAATAAGCAATTGAAATAAATAGATAATTTTAATAACTAAAAAGTAACTAATGATAGAAAGTAGGGTGTAATTGTGATATTCGATATATAAGAAAGCATCCTTCTCCTTGTCAATATAGTGAATGGATAAAGTGAATCAGTTCAAATTGTATTGTGCCAAATAGGAGCATACCTATTTATGGATAAAATGAATTAGTTCAATTTATATTGTGCCAAATAGGAGCATACATATTCTTTACCTTTTGGTCCAGGCATAAAGAACATTGACTAATCCTATGCTTGTTTACTGATTCTACGACTAGGCTGGGAGGATACCGGCTCTCACATCGGAGCACCCACGTTTCCCCCACCTGAGGGCTAACATCTACACATTAGCACCCAAATGATAGGACTGAATTGAGAATTTTAGTTTTTCACTCCNATAAAATCAAAGTCATACAAACTACAACAAGTAAATAACTTATATCTAATTTCTCCCCAAGAACGCTCCTTGGAGTTCCCCTGAATCTCTTCCTTTCTTTACAGCAGATCTCTAATTTCTCCCCAAGCAAACTCCTTGAAGTTCCTCTAAATCTCTTCCTTTCTTTACAGCACATATTTCTCTCCAAGAAAACTCCTCGAAGTTCCTCTGAATCTCTTCCTTTCCTTACAACACACATTTCCTCTTCAAAGCAGCAAGGAGGAAGAAATCTCTCACTTTCCCTCCACTCTTACAATCTCTTTCTCCCCAAGAACTCTCCTCGAAGTTCCTCTGAATCTCTTCCTTTCTTTACAGCACACAGAATTTATTCCTCCACAAGCAAACTCCTCGAAGTTCCTCTGAATCTCTTTCTTTCTTTACAACACACAAAATTCTAATTTCTCCCCAAGAACACTCCTTGAAGTTCCTCTGAATCTCTTCCTTTCTTTACAACACAAGCAATTCCCTTAAGAACACTCCTTGAAGTTCCTCTGAATCTTTTCCTTTCTTTACAGCACACGATTCCTCTTCAAAGCAGCAAGGAGGAAGAAATCTCTCACTTTCCCTCCACTCTTACAATCTCTTTCTCCCCAAGAACTCTCCTCGAAGTTCCTCTGAATCTCTTCCTTTCTTTACAGCACACAGAATTTATTCCTCCACAAGCAAACTCCTCGAAGTTCCTCTGAATCTCTTTCTTTCTTTACAACACACAAAATTCTAATTTCTCCCCAAGAACACTCCTTGAAGTTCCTCTGAATCTCTTCCTTTCTTTACAACACAAGCAATTCCCTTCGAAACGAGCAAGGAGGAAGAAATCTCTCACTTTCCCTCCACTCTTACAATTTCTCGAAGAATTCCTCATAATATTGCTCCTCGAAGTTCCTCTGAATCTCTTTCTTTCTTTACAGCACACAGAATTCTTCTTCGAAGTGGAAGGAGAAATCTCTCACTTTCCCTCCACTCTTACAATCTCTCGAAGAATTCCTCACAATTATTACACATCTCTCACTTTCCCTCCACTCTTACAATCTCTCAAAGAATTCCTCACAATTGTTACACTCTAATGGTAACCTTCAAGGCCTCTTGCACACTTTAGACTTCCTAAACTACCTCTTCACTTCTCCATTTTCGGCCAAAATGTTCTTTTAAAGTTTTAGAAGAGCTTTCCCATGAGTTGCCTAAGCATCCGTTCAAAATTTGTCCTCATCCAAAGCTTGAGTAGGCATAACCTTCGTTCTCGCCGTCGGCGGCCTCGAAGGCGCCATCGGAGGGCTTCTAGATAATTTTTATTTTGTAGTCTCGGGAAAATCTCACCGTCGGTGGTGTCGAGGGCACCATCGGCGTCCTAGTTCAAATCTTCACATTTTGGTCCATTTCGCTCCAAATTCGCTCCTTTTGCATCTTTTTGCTCCAATGACCCTAATTCATCATTCCAACAACAAAACATCAAAACTATCTTTCTTTAAAGTGCAATATCATCAAAAACAGTATAAAATTGGAATGAAAATTTCAACATATTTTTCTTTGGTCAATAGACTGGCGTCTAAGAGCCAAATTATTCACGCTTAAGCGCTGGTTCACGAACGGTTTTAAGTAAATTTTGGGTCTAAAAATCTCCTTTTTTTCCAAACTTCATCTTCTACCTTCTATTTTTCACAATTTCTAGGCTAGAGCATCACCTATTTTGAATATTTCTTTGTAGATTTAAGCCAAATTTGTTAGATTTGATCTTCTTGAGGTAAAAGCTTCACTTCTATGCAAAAATTTGTGATTTTCACCATTTATTTTGAGCACATTCATAATCTACTTGAAAATCACTATTCATGCTGAAAATTTTGGAAAAATTGATGGAAAATGCATTGATTTGTTAGTTTAAGCTTTTAAGTGTTGTGTTTTATGATTTGGAGTTGATTGAGGGATTTATTTTGAATTTTATACAAATTTTTAGAAAATTACACCAAGAATGAAAAGAAGCAAAGGAAAAGCTCTGTTTGATTCGAGTAAATTTGTTAGTTTGAGATCTGAAGATCGATAAAGTGATGATTTACATACAAGAAAACTAATTGCTGAGCGATGTTTCAAAATTCCAGGAGGAGTCATGGAGGAGTTGATTATTAGCATCCAGTGGGAGCAATTTTGTTATTTTTCTTCTGTCGTCGTGATCTCTGTTGTGCGAGAGTTCTATGCGAACCTCTCGGAGGCTGATGAAGAAGGTGTCACAGTGCAAGGGAAGACAATACCATTTTCTCTTAAGATAATTAATCAGTTTTACCATCTACCTCCTAGTAGTTTGTGTTTTTATGCAAATTGTAGTCCTACTGAGGAGGAGTTAGACGAGATTATATCATTTTTAATAGATGGGAAAGGATTATGGAAGATTACAAATGAAAGAGGAGTGATTTTTTTTTGCCTTGAAGTTGGATGCCAATGCCAAGACATGGAATAATTTTCTTTCAGCTTGTCCACATCCTACAAATCATCTGAGTGAAGCGACTCGAGAGAGAGCAACCCTCAACTACTGTATTCAGCAGTCCAAGCCAATTGATATTGTAGGAATGATTTATGTTGTTATTACCAGTTCTATCATTTTTGCTACTACCGCGGATTTGGGATTTACATCCTTGATCTTTTCATTATGTGAGCAGGCTGGTGTTAGATATGATAGCTGGGAGGAGATCTTACAGCCAATGAAGCCATTTACCAGTGTGAATGTGAAGACTTATTCACATCATTCTATTTTTAGTTGGAATGGTGGATTCTCCAGTAGTTTTTTTTATTCCTAAAAATATAGTTGTGTAAAAATTATAAAATTTACTCTGCTTTACAATTTTGCCAACAACTTGTTGTGGTATTTTATGAATAAGAGCGTTAAACACTTAATGTAGGGATTCTACGTAAGTATACATTCGTTATCAAGTAATATAAGACTTTCTATATAAGTCTCAAATATCAATCCCATGACAAAGGTTTAAATTTGAAATGATAAATTAACTAGAATATTCACAAAAATAAAATGAAATTACTATCACTAAATTCGAATGTTTGAGATACTATCAGAACTAAATTATTAACTACTAGCAAAATTTAAATGCAAAGTTTAAAACAGTAAATACTAAACTATGTTTATGTGATGAAGTTTTCTAATATAAAAAATTATCTTTCCCACTACAATAAGTTTTTGGTAAAATGAGATGAGATAAATGGTTTAAATATTTATTGTACCAAATAGGAGCAATTTTAATTCTTTACCCTGATTCGGTCTTAGAAAAAATCATTGGTTAAACTCAGGTTTAGTCCCTAAATCTATGGCTAGGCTAGGAGGATATTGCTCTTTCTCCAGAGCTCCCACTTCCCTTCCCCTCAAGCCTAACACTCGCTTTAGTTTATAAACACTAAGACCAAATTAGGGATTTTAGTCTGTCACCCTAAAATCTCCAATTCTACACCCAACTATGTATATTTCTTCATTTATTTGCACTTAATTCCTTGAACGAAATACTCCTTCATGGAATTAAATGTGATTCTCAATCAGTTGTAAAACTCATACTCCATTTCCTGGATCATATATTTCACAGCATATTTTAACAATTTAATTGGCCAAATTTAAAAGTATATTAGGAACGGAGTTGAAAAACCATAACAATTTATTTTATATTTTAACATTGGCACATCCAAATTATCTCTTCATTTAACCATATCTCAGAGTAGGGAGAAAGATAAAGGAAACTACTCAGACTTCATGAGAAAGATACAAGAAAACACAAATTTTATATTATAAAGAATGTTCATACAACAATAATAAACAAACAACACTTATCTGAAACTCTTTCTCCAAGCAAATCTCTTATAGCCTCTCTTATGAAATGTAACAAGAAGAAATCTCTAACTTCTCTCCCTCTCCAACACTCTTAGAGAAGAATTCACCATTAAACACACCACAAAAACTCAAAACTATAAAGAAAATAAATGACTAATGGACTTTAAATGGATGTTGGGAATGTGGAATAGCGTGGAAGAGAGTGTGAAGCGGTTGAAGGGTATAAAAGGAAGAAGAGAGTCATTTTTCTGATCAATTTTCGCTCAAAATAGAGCCAAATGTCAGTTGTCCAATAGGTGCTTCCAAAAACTCTTCAAAAAGCGTCCAAATTTGTTGAATCTTCTAAAAATAGGGCTTCCACACGTCGGCGCCAGTAGCCATTTAATTAATCCGTGCTCTATGTCAAATGGCGTCGTTAGCGCCCATTCTGGCGCCGTTGGAGCTAAAGATTTCTTATAAAACTCCATTTTGACTCCAAATTCCATCCTTTTTACTTCTTTTTTGCTCAAGTCCTAAAAATCAACAACCTGCAATAAAATGAATAATACCTTCCTTTAAAGTGCAATATCACCAAAATGAGTATAAAATATAGGTCTAAATATGCATGTACTTTTAGTGTATCATCTGCTGTCACTACTTCACGAACCTCTACTTCACATGCTTCTACATCATGAGGTCAGATTTCAGGATCTAAGGCTCAGACTGAGTTATTACAAAATATTTTAGATAATGTCAATCACACTACGGATAAGGTATTAAATTTAGAGCATTTTCCTAAGCATATGAATGGGTACTTGAAAAGAAGAAGTGATTATGAAGAGGGGTGCAACACAGCTATGGACCATCTCAATAGAGGTAACCGAGATGTAGTATTTCCTTAGTACCCTAGATATCCACCGTATGAGCCTACTGGTGCTTGGCATAGTGATGATAGAGATAAGGAAGATGATGATTAGTTGGATTTATAGTTTTGTTTTCTATTTTATGTTATTTTTTGTTTATGTATTGTTATGAACTTTTGATGGTACAGGTTTTCTGTAATTCGTTGTTTATAGTTGAGATTATTGAGATTGTTAGTTTTAGTTGTTGTATTTTGTTTAGTACACCTATTGTAATATATTTGGATTTTTGTGTGTAGTTAACATGTTTGAGTTGTAGTAATTGAGTTTATTGTGTTGTTTTATTGTATTTAGTTAGTGTTTGTTGAACTTAAGTCTGGAATCTTAGAAAGGTTTAGAATTTAACAAACTCGTTACTTAAAACAACATGTTTAAAATTTTCAATTTGCTACCAGTTATTTTGCTTTATATTGTAATTGTGTTCGTTTATTAGTGTATTTATTTGCTTTTCAATTACACTCCACTGAGAACTCTAATGAATCTCTATATGTTAAGAATTAAAATTTTATCAATTTAATTTTTCTTACTCCTGCTTTTTAATTTTTGTAATTGCATATTTAGGATATGAAAATTTCTGCAAGCATGTTATAGTTAGTTTTCATTCCTGCTTTTATATATGATGCTAAAATATTTTATTTATATAAAAAAGTTTAAGTTTGGGGTGGGATGAAAAATTTTAGAGAAACTTAGAAGTTTATTTGTTCTCAATTGTATTTCAAATAAATTTGATTTGAAAAATGATTATGTATATGAAGCTATATTAGGGAGGTAAAATTTTGATTTTAGAAAAGAGAAAGGAAATTTAGTTAAAATTTATAGTAATGATAAAAAACTTAAAGTTAAAAATTTTTAGTGAAGAAAATGCTAAATATAATGTAACTATCTTTAGTAAAAAAATTATATTTTTGAAAATTTTAGAAATTTAGACTTTTATTTTTGATACTTAAATTTCTTTTATTAAAAATACTTTTAAACACTATTATTATATTTATATGTAAAAGATTTATATCAGGACTTTGTTTTAGGAAAGGAGAAGTGGAATTCAAAAGCATTAAAGACCTATACAGATTTAGTAATCCCTGCCTGAAAAAAAATGGGAGGAGAAGCTTGAAGATTAGTGCCTAATCAAAAATTTGTTCCACATTTGATCTTCTTAAAATATAAGATTTGAGAAACTCTTTAGCTTAAAAATGTAATATGGTAAGTAAAATTATTCTTAATAAAAACTTTTAAGTAGAGATAGTAAAAGTCCTAAATTCTATATTTATAAAATTTACAATATTTCTAAATTAGATAAAAACTCATATTTTCATATTTCTTAACATTAAAAATTTCTAAACTGTAAGTTGGTCTCATTTACTAATATTTTTTTCTAAATCGGACTAATATCTCTCTAAATCTGAATTTTAGTAACTCCTAAAGAAACTCATATAAATTATCTATCTATGTTGGTTCTTAAATATTGAAAGATAAGTTGAGGACAAGTAACGTCTTAAGTTTGGGGGATTTTGTTATACCTAAAATATATAGTGTTTTTATACACTTTTTTATACCTATTAATGAGATACTACGCTTTAATGAAAGTTATTTTGTGTATTTCTTGTAGATACAAACAAATGGATGGAAAATGCTAAAAAGAGTGAAAAAGGGTAAAATTTGGATAAAAAATGATTAAAAGTGAAAAATGAACTAGGGCTCCAAAGAGCCCAGATCCCCGCCTAAGCGCTTGAGGCTCAGTGTCTAAGTGCCAGGTACCTCGCGCTTAACCGCCAAATTTAGTTATTTGAAGAAATATCTATTGGAGTGGAATTTTGAAGAGGTGTTTAAGGCATTCCTTAATAAAAAAGTGGGAAATAACCCATGGACACGAAAATTCATTCAATTGGCTTATGAGGAGAAAACTTCTAGAAGATTCATTGAATGGAGATGCCTTTTTGAAGAGACACCAAGGCATCCCTTTTATTTTTATAAGAGAAGACTTAGATTATATAAGAGAAGAGGCTAACAACCACCCACCGAAAGTTCACATTATCGCCGCCGCCGCCGGCCACCTTTATTTTATTTTATTTTATTTTGAGTATTAGTTTGAATTGTGAGAGAAGGAAGAGAATTAAAAGAAATTTCAAGACATTTGGTGGAGATAATTTGAGATAAGTGTTTATCTTTATGACTACACTTGGTTTTTAGTTAAGATTTCTTGTTTGTGTGCATGATTTCTACTTTTAAACTCTTATGTGGTTGTAATTTCTCCATGAATTCTGAGTAATTTTCTTTATCATTTTTCCTTAAAATGATAAGTGACTAAATGTTTAAAGGAAGTTGTTTGATGTATTATACTTCAATGTAGGAAGAAGTTGTGATGATTTAAAACCTTGCACTTCATTTACTTCTTATTTTAGCCAATTAAGATGTTAAAACTTGCTGTGAGAACATGTCGAATCCGAGATGGTTTTGTCTCAATCAGCAAATGGTTGGAATCATATATTAATTTCAAGAATGAGAATGTAGTTCATGAGATTGAGTGCAAATAAATAAGGAAATATATTTTAAAGGGTATGAAATTAGAGGACTTTAGAGTGACAGGCTAAAGCTCTAAATTTGATTTATTTTTTTTAGATTTTGATACGAGATGTTAGCCTCCAAGTGAAGGGCGAAGAGGGAACTCTAGAGTGAGATCTAGTATGTTTTCTGCCTAGTTGATCTTCAAGACTATTCAAACTATTGATTAACCAATGTTCTCTATAGCATCTCTACTAAGGATAGAGAATATTATTGCTCCTATTTGGCACAACACATTTAGTATACTTCCACAACTAAATTTCTATATTTACCACTGATTCATGATATGGAAAAAGATATTTTACTTATATGGTCATCATCTTGCAATTACTTTAATTAAGTTAATTAGTTGCTTATTTTATTTTCAAATTAAACAAAAATTACAAAAAGAATCAAACTTTCATTCCTAATTTAGCATCTTAAGTTCGAGTAAGAATATAAATTTCTAAGTATTTTTTCATCTAAAACTAATCCTTCCCATGGGTTCGATATTCGAGACTTAATCAGAAAAGTTCTACATTACTTGATAACGATACNTGCACAAAAAATCTAGGAAGCCACTTATCCAATTGAATTTAGATATCTAAGCCAAATTCAAAGGCCTAACTGTGCATGGAGAAGGCCAAAAAGAACAATCAAATGATTTAAAACCAAACCATTTGGCTAAAGTAAAATTAAGAAACTGAGCTTACCACTGCAAGAAAGTTGGCAGAAGGCAGCGACCTACATTCCAGTTGATCCAACCTAAGAAATGAGCTACCTATATATTACGATGATTGATACACAAAAATAATATATTGTTTAAGTATCATTTTTATGCTTATTTTTTATGATATTATACTTTAAAAAAATATATTTTTGTGTTTTTGTTGCAGTTATATCATTTTTAGGCATTTGGAGCAAAAATGACAAAAGGAGCAAAATTTCGAGCAAAAACATCCAATTTTGGGGTTTGGCGCATTATGCACCAAAATCCAGAGCGCTGACGCGTGATGTGCCAGATCGGCGCATGATGCACCAGGTGCGATTTTTTCAAATTAAGGTGGTTCGAGACGAATTTTGCACGAATTTTCAAAGGGACACTTGTTCTAAACCCCCCATGGAGTGATTCAATTCATTTAGACACTTTGGAAGGTTCTAATTTGAAGGGATTTGACTCTTGGATCAAAGAGGCACATCTTTTGAATTCAAAGGTTTGACTTTTGAATTTTGGAGGGAAATTGAAACTCTTTTGAGAGGAGGCAGCCCAAAATAAAATAGAGTTGGAGAACAACTTTTAGAGGGGCGGAAAAAGAAATAAGGCGAGAAAAAGCGAGGTGGCATGAGAACCAAGAGGAGAGATAGAGAGAGAAAGTCAAGGGCTTGGAGATTGTCTTCTAGGGTTGTAAGAGGAGAGAGAATGTGAGAGATTTCTTCTACATTACACTTCTAAGAGAGAATTGAGAGTGCTTGTAAAGAGAGAAATACTTAGAGAGAACTTCTAGGGATTTGCTTGGGAATGATAGTGAGATAAGTTGTATTTTTCATTTCTTTTGTTTGTAAACTTATTTTTATATATGAAGTTCATGTTTTATCATATTCTTCTCATGAATTATGAATAGTCTTCTTTATCCTTCTCCCTACTTTGAAGAAATGATTTTGTGAAGAATTGATTTTATTTTCTACGGTTTTAAATGTTAATAATTTGTGATGATTTGAACTCCAATCTTCATTTAATATTTGATCTGTTCAATTGAATTGTTAAAATGTGTTAAGAAACAAATATTCTGAAAATGGGATATGATTTCTATAACAAAGGGAGAATCACATTTGATTTCTTGGGAGAGTATGTCATCCATGAGATTGGTTGCAAATAAATAGACAAATATACTTCGTTTGATGTAGAATTGGAAGATTTTAAGGCGACAGATTAGAATCCTCAATTTGGTTTAGTTGATTAGAAACTAATGTGAGCATGTTGGCCCTCAGGTGAGGGAGTAATGGGTGCTCTGGAGTGACAGTCGGTTCCTCCCAACCTAACCATGAAATTAAGGACCAAACTCTGGATTAGTCAATGGTTTTTATAGTGCTTGGAAGAGGGTAGAGAATAAGATTGCTCTTATTTGGAACAAAACAGTTTTTAAATATATTTTTTAAATGATTTCAAAATTCTTTACAAGCCATATTTTCATTGTAAAGGGGAAGGGTGTTTTCTCATACTTAAACTTTTTGTCAACAAAAGCCTTTATTTTATTTTAGTAATTTTACTTTTGAAAGTTTAACATCTAGTTTAACTTAACTGTTGTAGTCGTACATCTGCATATTTAGTAGCATTTCACTTGAGTAGTTTAACTTCAAACTTCTTACTTTACTTTATTTTTATTTTTATTTTTATTTAAGAATATAATATGAATAGCTAGCTTATATACATTTCCAGCTTCCATGTGGGATCAATATCTAGGACTCCATTAAAGCCCTGTATTACTTGAACGATACGTATACTTGGGTTATATATAAAAGGGAATTGGGAGTTAAAAAGAGGTTTTAAAGATAAATTATTTTCATGAAAGTTACAATATTATTTGGGTTACATTGCATATTTATTATTAATTTAATCCCAAGTTTTCGCACATAAATGATTCATCCTCTACCCGATATATGAGTATTACCCTGCTAATATGAGCTCCTCTTCTAGGGATCAAGTCAATTTCTAGACTAGAATAACCAATCGATAAAGCTTAACAAATTGAGTCATCTTGCCGACTCAAAGCTTATCAAGATTAGCCAACTGTTAACTGAAACTCTAAAACTTATCAGGATGTAAATTAGTTATATAATGCAAGTGCATGTGCTAAGAAGTAATGCAGTTTAAGAGTACTGCATATCAATTCCACATAAAAATATAATATTCATTTTCAAGTCACTAGTTTACTAATTTAGTTAACTTGGCTTGACATTAATTAACAAAAAGTTTGTAAGACATTTAATGCAAGAAAAATAAAAGCAGTAGGAAAAGTTTGTAAATTACTTAAAGATAAATGAGGCTCGTGCTTCTATGATTGGGGATTTTGGTAATCATCATTTTTCCCAATTGTTTTCCTACATGATTGTTGTCAATCGGGGACATAGTTCTTCGTATGACTATGTATTGGTTTAAATAACCATAAAATTCATGAAGTTGAGGCTTTCTCAATCTCTATAGAATTCCACATGACTTTTCTAATCCCTTGGAAAGATTACATAATTCTCCTGAAATATGTCTGTCCTCTCAAAATTTTGTATTTAACCCTTAATTTTCACCACTCAACTGTTAGAGGTCGTAGTTTCACAAAACATTTTAACATCCTAGTTGGCAAACTATGAGTAAATTAAGATCAAAGATTAATCAATAATAAGGCCATGAAAGGACAAAGAAAATGCTTAGAAGAAACTTACGTAAAAAATTGATAAATCCACTATCCCTATATCACAGAGACACATAAAAAAGTTTCTCCGCTCATTGCGGAGAAAATATTAGCAAAAAACACCATGCAAGAATCTATTGCAAGCAACAAAGATTTGAAAAACTTATAAGAAATTGTTCCCTTTATAAAGTCAGCACATTTCCCTCTCATGCAACTCTAACAACTCATAAAGCAAAGCAAAAAAAAAACTCTCACTTTAAGGTTTCCACAAAATTAGAAAGATAATCTTCAAGAGAGCCCTCAAAATCTCTCCCAACTCACTTCTTACAGTCCCCAAGCCTTATCTGATATAGAACATGCTCCAAATAGCCCTAAGAATTTATTTTATATCAAGAATCACCACTTGGGTCATCAAGTTTTCTTCCTAATGTGTTTTTCTGCTCGTGGTATGTTCACACTGATATACTGCATGGTCGGTGTGGTCATGACCGATCGTGGCATGGTCACATTGCCCTATAGTTCTAGATGGCATGGCCATAGTAATTTTGACATGGTCATGCAAGTTGTGGGCATGTTCATTCCAGCTGTGTTTGATAAGGGGCATGGTCATGCCAGCTGTGTTCGATAGGAGGCATGTCATGCTACCTTTAGGCATCGTCACACAGCTTCAAGGCACTCTTTCATTTAATTTTCTTGTATCATCTTGTTCGTATTCAGCTCCTACATCCTGCACAACATATATGAGAAACCTTTTTCAAGCATAACTGTGTGATAAATAAATAGGAATAACTTGTAAAATGTGACAAAAAGCAACACGTAAAATTTCTTGAAAATTGTCACAGTCAATACCCCTAAACTTACCCATTACTTGCCCTCAAGTAATCACATGGCTCAGGTAAACCTTATGATTTGAATTGAATTGGTATTTTTGTAGCATTCTAAACATTTAACATATTTATTAGAAGCTATTAAAAGTGTTAAATGCCATTTAGGCTCAATTAGCTTTAATAGTTAATATTTTGATCTTCCTNGATTATCAGAATATTACCAGTACACGATGAAACTGTTGGAGAAGATTCCCAATGTGACTTTCTATCAGATTCCTCGGGTAGATAATACGCATGCCGACGCACTAGCAAAACTCGCTAAAGAATTGGCATGTCCCTCACTAGCAAAACTTGCTAAAGAACTGGCATGTCCTCCTGAGGATTCCATAGAAATCACAGTACAATCAAAACTTGCTAAAGAATTGGCATGTCCTCCGGAGGATTCCATAGAAATCACAGTACAGGGAAGACAAGTTTTATCCAAGATCGATATGGAAACTTTACATAAACTCGGAAAAGAAGAAGACACGATAAATGCGGTTGTAAATATCGGAAGACTACATAAACTCGGAAAAGAAGAAGACACAATAAATGCGGTTGTAAATATCACTGAAGATTAGGGAAAGCCATTAATAGAATATTTGCATACTGGAAAGCTGCTAGAGGATAAGTCCGAGGCAAACTAGATTATTAATAGAATATTTACATACTGGAAAGCTGCCAGAGGATAAGTCCGAGGCAAACCAGATTACATTAATAAAGAAGAAAACACAATAAATGCAATTGTAAATATCAACGATGATTGGCGAAAGCCATTAATATATTTGCATACTGGAAAGCTGCCAGAGGATAAGTCCGAGGCAAACCAGATTATAAAAAGAGCTCCTGGAAAGCTGCCAGAGGATAAGTCCGAGGCAAACCAGATTACAAAGAGAGCTTCGTCATATACCGATTGTAAATATCAACGAAGATTAGCGAAAGCCATTAATTGAATATTTGCATACTGGAAAGTGATCGTAAATATCAACGAAGATTGGCGAAAACCATTAATAGAATATTTGCATACTGGAAAGCTGTGAGGATAAGTCTGAGGCAAACCAGATTACAGAGAGAGCTTTGTCATATGCTCTCATAAATGGCGTTCTCTATAGGAGATCATTCGATCAAATGTGGCTACGGTCTTTCAGTNGATTTCAATTCCGATGACCGACAGCTTCTTACGGGCAAACCCCACACCAAAAATAGTGCCGACATATCCCTATTGAAGTATGGAAATATTTAGTAGATTTGGGAGTTTCTTGGCTTGCTAAACTCTTTAATATTATTTTAAAAACAATAAAGATGTCTGAGGAGTGGAGGAAGAGTATTTTGGTCCCTATTTTTAAGAATAAAGGGGATGTACAAGAGTGTGCAAATTATAGAGGAATTAAGTTGATGTGACATACTTTAAAGTTATGGGAGAGGGTAATTGAACAAAGGTTAAGACATAATACAAGGATTTCTCATAATCAATTTGGATTTATGCCGGATAGGTCTATTATGGAAGCTATATATTTATTAAGGTTTTTTATGGAGAAGTTCAGAGATAATAAGTAAAATCAACATTTGATTTTTATTGATTTAGAAAAAGCTTACGATAAAGTTCCAAGAGATATGATTTGGAGAGTTCTTGAGAATAAATGTGTTGATATGATTTATATTCCATTCATTAAAGATATGTATATTAGAGTTGTTACCTGTGTTCGAACTAAAGGAGGGATTGACGAAATATTTTCCTATTTTTGTTGGCTTACATCAGTGATCGGCCTTAAGCCTATATCTTTTTGCTTTAGTTATGGATGATCTTATTGGACATTTACAGGAGGATGTACCTTGGTGTATGTTTTTTGCTTATGATATCCTTCTCGCGGATAAGACGAGAGAAAAAACCTAGGAAAAACTTGAATAATGGAGGTCGACATTGGAGTCTAAAGGCCTTCATTTGAGTAGAACTAAAATTAAATACAAGAAATGTAATTTTAGTAGTAGTAGCTCTAGTGACAAAAGTGTAACTTTGGGTGATCAAATTATTAAAAGGTGTGAATGATTTAGATATCTCGGGTATGTTGTTCAAAGTTACTTCCAGCCGATTGCATTCCTAATAGCTGCATCATCAACATTTACGATGAAGGTGATTGCATTCCCCCACATATAGATCATCATGATTTTGTCAGACCTTTTCACACGGTCTCCTCCACGAGTATGAGCAATATCCTATTCAGGAAAGAAATAGACGTCATTGGCCCCAGCGAGTTTAGAGGATTTATGGATATTCCGCAACCGGTGAGTTCAGTACTGATTCTTAAATAAAATGAAGCAGACCTTGCCAAACATTGCATTACAGGAGTACAACACCGCAGGGCGTCTGTGACCTTCAGAAGAATTGATAGCAACAAGATACCATACGGATTCCAACCAGAGCCAGAGTTAGAAGAGCTACAGCTTTATGAGCTATGAGAGGGTTGCACCTCTAAGTACATGCAAAAGGAATTCTTGTCCTGGAGAGTGACTTAGTAGGTCTGCTTGATCAGGAGCTCACTCCACCGAGGATGGATAGTCAGGGGATACCTTTTTTTACTACATTTTGGCACAACAAATATGATGATATATGTATCAGATATGCTCAGCTTATGATATGTACCCAACATCAGATATTTTCAGATGTACTTTAGATCCATTCAACATATTGTACTTTTTTATGCTTCAGCCTATGTTCAATCTGTAACTTCTATTTGAAGCAAATTAATGAAATCTCTTACAAAATTTGTTGTTTATTCAATTACACTTTTGTGCAATGGATAAAGAGCCACAGAACCATACGTTGGTTACGAACTACAATGAATGAAAAACCAAAAAATAAAAACTTAATAAAAAAATAGTCATCTAAAAAAAAAATTTAACCAACAAAAATTGAATTTAAAAAGAAATATATTCTGATAATCGAATGTGATAAAAATAACAACAAAAGAAAATAAGTCTGATGAATTGATTTCTCTTGATTTTGAGGTCTCTTACTCTTTGCTCGCGCAACACGACTTTCATTGTCTACACTAATTCTCTTCACAATCCCTGCAGAATTTCATTCTGTGCAAAATCTCACAAAATTTCATGAATTTTCCTCACCAATACATATCTTCACATGACACATATCTATAGAATCAACACCATAAATTCTCAACACTGTTTTTACATTGTTCTCGGGGATAGTACCGAGACAATAATTCTTTTTCTTGCCACCCTGTGGGATGGATGTGAGTCCCAGTGCTTTCCTCCCTAATGTGACACATATTTTCAAGATTGGTACAAGACCACCTTAAATGGAACATAGCATCCGATTCTCTACAAATATCTTTAAGATTGGTATAAGACCCCCTTGAATGGAACACGACATCCGATTCTCTACACATATCTTTGAGATTGGTATAAGACCCCCTTGAACAAAACACGACATCTGATTCTCTACACATATCTTTGAGATTGGTATAAGACCCCATTGAATGGAACATGATGTCTGATTCTCTACACATATCTTCAAGATTGGTATAAGACCCACTTAAATAGATCACGGTGTCCAATTCTCTACACATATCTTCAAGATTGGTATAAGACCCCCTTGAATGGAACCCGACATCCAATTCTCTACATATATCTTTGAGATTGGTATAAGACCCCCATGAATGGAACACGACATCCAATTCTCTACACATATTTCTTGAATGGAACACGGTGTCTGATTCTCTACACATATCTTCAAGATTGGTATAAGACCCCCTTGAATGGAACACAACATCCAATTCTCTACACATATCTTTGACATTGGTATAAGACCCCCTTGAATGGAACATGACATCTGATTCTCTACACATATCTTCAAGATTGGTATAAGACCCTCTTGAATGGAATATGGCATCTGATTCTCTACACATATCTTTAATATTGCTGTAAGACCCCCTTGAATGGAACAAGACATCCGATTCTCTACACATATCTTCAAAATTGGTATAAGACAGCCTTGAATGGAACACGACATCCAATTATCTACACATATCTTTGAGATTAGCATAAGACCCCTCTGAATGGAGCACGACATTTGATTCTTTACCTCAATCTTTGAGATTAGTGTAAGGCCCCCTTTAGTGGAACACGATATTCTATTCTCAATCCTTGGGAACAGTCCCTAAATTATGATTCTTATCTTTTGAGGTTGGTACCTTAAGTCCGACTCTTCTTTTTTGGGATTGATAACTAAATTTCAATTCCCATTTGTGGATCAGTACCCAAATTTGAATTCCTATTTATCGAAGTCGGTACCTAAACTCTGACTCTCCTTATTTTTGGAATATATGCCTAAATTTCAATTCCCACCTTGGATTTAGTACCTAAATACTGACTCCCCTACTCCGAAAACACCTAAAACTTGATAATTTCAAACCCACTCTCCAGCCCCCAGCAAGAGTTCCTATTCCTTAATTTCAATTAGATATTCAGTTTCTTATTCCCTAGCGGGAACAACTAGCCCTCAATTTTACACTCCTTTCTAGGTCTTTTGACTTAGAAGTCTCCATTGTTTTGTTGATCTTGTCGGTCAACACTAATACGCGCAGTGCGCCTGCCCAACACACCACACATATTAGGGATCCATTTGTTGACCTCACTTTTGGTTGAGGTTTAGCTTTCAATCTTTAGTAGCCTAGGGTCTAGCCATAGGACTTTCCTGTTGATTATTCTTATAAAACTAGAAAAGGAACCCTCACCATTAGAAACTCTAAACTCATCCTTGCTCAACTTGAAGTTCCACATATTGGTCCCAACCTCTAGCACTTAGTAGGTGAAGTGAATATGGAGGATCTCAAGGAGAGTCCCCATAGGACTTCTTGACCTTAGGCTTGACAATGGGTGTTGGTCTAGAGCTATTTCACTCACTTACATTCACTATCACCTAGATCCACTCACAACTCTGAACCCAAAATTGTTGACTTTGATCCCTTGATCTTTTGGAAGACTTATGTAGTTGGTCACCTTGACCTACTACCCTACGCTAGGATTTAGCTAAGACTAGTGCATAGAGGATCCAAATGGGGATTTCATTGATCCATAGCTCAAATAATGTGGTTGGCACCTCAATTCTACCAAAATATCCAACTTGGCCTTTTGCCCCCAAATCCACCCAAACTACATAATTGCTCTTGAAACTTCAAATTTGACCAAAATTCAAAAACTCACCCAAAATATCCAAATTTGTTCAAAAATAATTTCAAACCATTTCAGAATACCCAAATTTCCCAAAACCACCCAAAATTACCAAAATACCCTCAAATTTACCAAAATTACAAAAATGCCCTTGGGACCCCAAACTTTCCCAAAACATCCAAAATCACTTCAAATGTCTTTAAGACCAATTTGAACCCTTCAATTGAATCCAATTTGGCCATTTTGACCATTTTGACCTAAACCCCTAAATTGCCTTTAAAGGCCCAATCTACCCAAATTCACTTCAAATGTCCATAAATTTGGCCCCAATTCCTCTCAATTTAAATACTAAACTCAAATTAATCTTTCATATGATCAACCTAAACCAAATCCATGCCTAATTGACCCATGCTTTGAGCTCAATTTTAATCCAAATCAAAACCCCTAATTTTGACCCTATGACTTGATTTCACCTAATTGAACCATAGCCTACTCAATTTTTCTAATTTGAATCTTAAACTCTTCACAACAATCCTACACATCAAATTAGACCTTTAATTGGCCTTTTTGAAGCCTCAATTTCACTTAATTTTAACCCAAGTCCAAAATCCCCAATTTTGCCCCAAATTAGCTATATCCCCAAATTCCACCAAATTAAATGCCCTAAACTCCAAAATTAGCACCCAATTGATGTTGAGAACTCTTCATGAAATTCCTATAGATCATTTTCATCCATCAATTTATTCTTAGCCCAACCATAGCCTAACCTACACCCAAGTCTAACCAAACACCCCTAAATTGACTAAATGCCCAAAATCCTCTAAATTGAACCTCCAAATCAATTCAAACTCACTCCAAATCTTTTCCAAACCTCTTATGAAAATCATCTATAGATTATTAATCAATAAATTGAGGTCATTGTCATGTCTAGCCTAACCCAAACCCAACTTCTAGCCATTTTGACATAAATTGAACATATGCACCTAAATTGACTTAGCCATGCCTAATCCACCAAATTAATGACACCCCAGCCACCAAATACACCCTATGGACGTGTCGGCACTATTTTTGGTGTGGCGTTTGCCCGTAGAAAGCTGTCGGCCATCGGAATTGAAATCCCGTTGCCCACTTCGGAAGGACGTTTTTTAAAAAATTTTATTTTTGAAAAAGATGAAGTCAAACTCACCCCATAATTATATACGGAGGTCTTTTCTCCCACAAAACAACAAGAGGTACTTGATTGTGTGTCTGACCTCCAAACCAGGNGATTTTGACATGAAATTTGATGATATTAATATAGAATATGAAAATCCACTGATGGATACCGTTCAAGAGAAATAAAAAGAGGGATTGCCCTCACTGCGTTAATTCAGTACCAGGAGTCTTTCCTCCTCAAAAGGGAAAGAAATAGTTGAAGAATCAGATTCCATGGAAGGGCCAAGCCACTGTTTGCCCTCCATGGTAGCTACTACAGCAGAACATTTGATAGCTGCAAAAAACACCTTTCGCCTCGTTACGGAGGACTCGGCGGAGAAATGCCGACCGAAAGAAACAAAGAGCTTTGGCTAAAGCGAGGAAAGAAAAAGAAAAATTATCTGTGATTCTAGAAGAATATATGTATAATGTCAATATGAGGGAGTCTTCTTATAGTCTTCCAGTTACAGAGGATGAAGTACAATCGGTATGACGTCCAGAGCCATTGTCAGTATGGGTTCACTCCGATACTAGTTCGGTTTGTTCTACCTGTCATACCGCAAAACTTGATTTAGGGTGGGTTCACTCCGATGCCAGTTTGGTTTGTTCTACCTGTCATACCGCAACGCTTGATCTAGGACATTCTACTGGAGCTTTTGTAGAATGTCCAAGTTGCAATGTGTTACATCTTGGACAGTATCATGATTATAGTTATTACTCAGCATCTAATGAACTGTTAAGATATGAAGATTTACCCATTGATCATACAAATACAATCCAACACTATTCATGGGATTCTTTTTATGCGCCAGTTCAAATGGAGGCTTATAATCCGGTGGAAGCAATACCATCACTAGCATGGTNACCACCACTAGCATGGCAACCGATCGTTGACAATCAATTAAATGATGAAATACACTATCCAGCATATCCAAGTATTGTTGAACTTGCAAGGATTCATAATGTTAAATGTAATGTTTTTGAACATTTCGAGATAGTTGATGGAGAATATGTCAATATTCTAGAGGGACTAGAATTATATACGGAGGTCTTTTCTCTCACAGAACAACAGGAGGTACTTGATTGTGTGTCTGACCTTNCTACCCAGCATATCCAAGCAATGTTGAACTTGCAAGGATCCATAATGTTAAATGTAATGTTTTTTAACATTTAGAGATAGTTGATGGAGAATATATCAATATTCTAAAGGGACTAGAATTATATATGGAAGGCTTTTCTCTCATGGAACAGCAGGAGGTACTTGATTGTGTATCTGAACTCCAAATCAGAGGCAAAGCAATTCTCCCACAGAACAATAGGAGGTACTTGATTGTGTGTCTGACCTCCAAATTAGAGGCAAGGCAGGATTGCTATCTGGAAGGACATATTCAGAGCCTAGAAAATGGATGAGGGGTAAAGGTCGCATTACGATATAATGCGGCTGCTGTTACAATTATAAGATAGATCAACAAGGAAATCTTTCGGGGATCTTCCANGCAAGGCAGGATTGCTATCTGGAAGGACATATTCAGAGCCTAGAAAATGGATGAGGGGTAAGGTTCTCCCACAGAACAATAGGAGGTACTTGATTGTGTGTCTGACCTCCAAATTAGAGGCAAGGCAGGATTGCTACGTGGAAGTACATATTCTGAGCCTAAGAAAATGGATGAGGGGTAAAGGTCGCATTACGATACAATGCGACTGCTGTTACAATTATAAAATAGATCAACAAGGAAATCGGCAAAACAGGGTTGCTATCTGGAAGGACATATTCGGAGCCTAGAAAATGGATGAGGGGTAAATGTCGCATCACGATACAATGCGGCTGTTGTTATAATTACAAAATAGATCAACAAGGAAATCTTCCGACGATCTTACAACATGAACAGGTGGAGCCAATGCTACCTATGATAAAATGGATGATTACACGACTGGTCCAATGAGAAATAATGCCGTCAAGTTGTATTCCCAATAGTTGTATAATCAACATGTATGAAGAAGGGGATTGTATTCCACCNGAGCCAATGCCACCTATGATAAAATGGATGATTATACGACTGGTCCAATGGGGAATAATGCCGTTGGAGTTGTATTCCCAATAGTTGTATAATTTACACGACTGGTCCAATGGAGAATAATGCCATCAAGTTGTATTCCCAATAGTTGTATAATACAATCTACTATGAAGAAGGGGATTGTATTCCTCCCCATATTGATCATCATGACTTTGATCATCTGTTTTGTACAGTTTCTTTCGTATCAGAGAGCAGTATCCTATTTGGTACAGATATAGACATCATCAGTCGTATCAGAGAGCAGTATCCTATTCGGTACAGATATAGATATCATCGGTCCAGGAGAATTTAGAGGATCTGTTGAGATTTCTTTACCGAGAGGATCCGTTTTGATTCTGAAAGAGAATGANGATTCATCTTTTCACATTGTTCTAGAACTCTATAAATTATTTAGGTGTGTTTCAAATGAAGTTCCAAACACAAAAAAATTGTCCTTTAAGACTTCAATCCCTTTTTTAATTAAATTACTGAAAATTGACATCATACATCTTTAAAATGTTGTAGAAGCATTATATAATCTAAAGAGCATTCACCAAAAAGTAAAAGTTCCATATGGACTAGTAAACGTTGTCTTCTCTTGATCCTCTAGAGCAATAGGTATTTGATGATAGCCAATATATCCATCTAGAAAATAAAAATATTTGTGCCTAGCCAGTTTATCCAACATCTAGTCTAAAAAGGGTAAGGAAAGTGATCCTTTCTAGTGTTCAAATTTAATTTACTATAATCTATGCAGATTCGACATTCGGTGACTTGTCTTTTTGTATTAATTCATTATTCTCATTCGTCTCACTACTTAAATTCAGTACCAGAATAAATTCAGAACCTTGCTTTCAACAAAGAAGATGTCAGGATCGCCGCCGTTTGCCCTCCATGGTAGCTATTACAGCAGGGCATTTGATAGCTGCCGATGAGCAAAAAATACATTTCGCCTCGTTACGGAGGGCTCGGCGAAGAAATGCTGATCGAAAGAAATAAAGAGCTCTGGCTAAAGCGAGGAAAAAAAAAGAGAAAATATCTGTGATTCCAGAAGAATATATGTATAATGTCAACATGAGGGAGTCTTCTGATAGTCTTCCGTTCATAGAGGATAAAGTATACATGTATAATGTTAACATGAGGGAGTCTTCTGATAGTCTTCCGTTCACAGAGGATGAAGTACAATCAATACGACATCCAGAGCCATCACCAGTATGGGTTCACTCCAATGCCAGTTCGAGGATGAAGTACAATCGGTACGACGTCCAGAGCCATCGCCAGTATGGGTTCACTCCAATGCCAGTTCTGTTTGTTCTACCTGTCATACCGCGACACTTGATCTAGGACATTCTACCGGAGCTTTTGTGTTACGGTGATTATTCAGCATATAATGAACTGTTGAGATATGATGATCTCTCCATTGATGATAAAAATACAATTCAATATCATCCATGGGATCCTTTTTATGCGCCGGTCCAAATGGAGGCGTATAATCCGGTGGAAGCAATACCACCATTAGCATGCCAACCGATCATTGACAATCAATTAAATGATGAAATACACTATCCAGCATATCCAAGCAATGTTGAACTTGCGAGGGTTCATAATGTTAAATGTAATGTTTTTGAACATTTTGAGATAGTTGATGGAGAATGTCAATATTTTAGAGAGTAAATGTAACGTTTTTGAACATTTCGAGATAGTTGATGGAGAATATATCAATATTCTAGAGGGACTAAGAGATATATACGGAGGTCTTTTTCTCCTCAGAACAACAGAGAGGTACTGATTGTGTGTCTGGACCTCCAAATCAGAGGCAAGGCAGGATTGCTATCTGGAAGGACATATTCAGAGCCTAGAAAATGGACGGCAAAACAGGGTTGCTATCTGGAAGGACATATTCGGAGCCTAGAAAATGGATGAGGGGTAAATGTCGCATCACGATACAATGCGGCTGCTGTTACAATTATAAGATATATCAACAAGGAAATCTTCCGGGGATCTTACAACATGAACAGGTGGAGCCAATGCCACTTATGATAAAATGGATGATTATACGACTGGTCCAATGGTGAATAATGCCGTCAAGTTGTATTCCCAATAGTTGTATAATCAACATCTATGAAGAAGGGGATTGTATTCCTCCACATATTGATCATCATGACTTTGATCGTCCGTTTTGTACAGTTTCTTTCGTATCAGAGAGAAGTATCCTATTCAGTACAGATATAGATATCATCGGTCTAGGAGAATTTCAAGGATCTGTTGAGATTTCCTTACCGAGAGGATCCGTTTTGATTCTGAAAGGGAATGGAGCTGATATAGCAAAACATTGTATTCCGGGAGTTCGGCACCGTCGAGTGTCGATAACTTTCAGGAGAATGATTGACGATGAAACTCCATATGGATTTCAGCCGGATCCCGNATTTCTTTACCGAGAGGATCCGTTTTGATTCTGAAAGGGAATGGAGCTGATATAGCAAAACATTGTATTCTTATCCGTTTTGATTCTGAAAGGGAACGGAGCTGATATAGCTAAACATTGTATTCCGGGAGTTCGAAAACATTGTATTCCGGGAGTTCGACGGAGCTGATATAGCAAAACATTGTATTCCTGGAGTTCGACACCGTCGAGTGTCGATAACTTTCAGGAGAATGATTAACGATAAAACTCCATATATTTCAGCCGGATCCGGAGCTTGAACAGTTGCAACCATATGAGTTATAAACTCGTTGCACCACTAGGCTATCTCAAAAGAANAGGATCTGTTTTGATTCTGAAAGGGAATGGAGCTGATATAGCAAAACATTGTATTCCGGGAGTTCGGCACGGCCGAGTGTCGATAACTTTCAGGAGAATGATTGACGATAAAACTCCAAATGGATTTTAGCCGGATCCAGAATTTGAACAGTTGCAACCATATGAGTTATAAACTCTTTGCACCACTAGGCTATTTCAAATAACAGCCTGGAAGGTCAGCTTGTTTAGAAACTCATGTAGTTCACAAAAGATGTTCTACTGGTAGATGTACAGATGATGCAAATGTACTACCTGTGATATGAAGACAGTTTATTTTGTACTTTATATTATGTACTTATGGATNAATTAAATTTGCCAAATAATTTTTCTCAATTTTGAGAATTTCTTGCTTATATAGCGTGACCTCGTTTGGTCTACATCCCCACAGAATCACACATTTTACACAATGTTGTCTTCTGTGATATCCCTATGGAGTCACAAACTCTATATGATACCTGCAAATGAATCCTGCAAATCTTTTTNGCCAAATAATTTTTCTCAATCTTGAGAATTCCTTGCTTACATAGCGTGACCTCGTTTGGTCTACATCCTCACAGAATCACACATTTTACACAATTTTGTCTTCTGTAATATTCCTATGGATTCACAAACTCTATATGATACTTGCAAATGAGTTTTGCAAATCATTTGCANAAAATTTTACAATAAACAAATTAAATTTGCCAAATAATTTTTCTCAATTTTGAGAATTCCTTGCTTATATG
>JXCR01136275.1:0-38206 GCA_002079205.1 Phalaenopsis hybrid cultivar | reverse complement strand
AAATTAAATTTGCCAAATAATTTTTCTCAATTTTGAGAATTTCTTGCTTGTATAATAAACAAATTAAATTTGCCAAATAATTTTTCTCAATCTTGAGAATTCTTTGCTTGTATAGCATTACCTCATTCGGTCTACATCTCACAGAATCACACATTTTTATACAATGTTGTTTTTTNCTTGCTTGTATAGCGTGACCTCGTTCGGTCTACATCCCCATAGAATCACACATTTTACACAATGTTGTTTTTTGTGATATCCCTATGGAGTCACAAACTATATATGATACTTGCAAATGAATCTTANCCAAATAATTTTTCTCAATCTTGAGAATTTCTTGCTTGTATAACGTGACCTCGTTCGGTCTACATCCTCACAANACTTGCAAATGAGTTTTGCAAATCATTTTCAAAACAACATAAATTTTTACACCTTACATTTTAAATTAGTCTAATAACTCTGATTTACTACTAAAAAAAAATTGATCCGATAATTTTAATTTTCATATANTTACAATAAACAAATTAAAATTGCCAAATAATTTTTCTCAATCTTGAGAATTTCTTGCTTGTATAGCGTGACATCGTTCGGTCTACATCCTCACAGACTCTATGTTATACTTGCAATAAACAAAATTCTATTGTTGTCTTCTGTAATATCTATTGTTGTCTTCTGCAATAAACAAAATTCTATTGTTGTCTATGTTATACTTGCAATAAACAAAATTCTATTGTTCGGTCTACATCCTCACAGACTCTATGTTATACTTGCAATAAACAAAATTTTACAATAAACAAAATTTTACAATATTACACAATGTTGTCTTCTGTAATATCCCTATGGATTCACAAACTCTATATGATACTTGCAAATGAGTTTTGCAAATCATTTTCAAAATAACAAAATTTTTACACCTTACATTTTAAATCAGTCGGATAACTCTGATTTACTACTAAAAAAAATTAAGATGATAATTTCAACTTTTACATCAAATCAGTTTGATACGTCTGATTCATAACCTTTCACAAAATTGACCCAATAATTTCAATNTCGAAAAATTATTCAATAATTTCAATTTTTATACTGAATCAGTTCAATACCTCTGATTCATAGCTTTTCATAATTGATCCAATAATTTCAATTTTTATACTGAATCAGTTCAATACCTCTGATTCATAACTTTTCAAAAATTGATCCAATAATTTCAATTTTTATACAAAATCAANCCCTCACTGCTTAAATTCAGTACCAGGAATCTTTCTTCCTCAAAAGGGAAAGAAATCGTTGAAGAATCAGATACCATGGAAGGGCCAAGCCGCCATTTGCCCTCCATGGTAGCTACTACAACAAGGCATTTGATAGCTGCCGATGAGCAAAAATACCTTTCGCCTAGTTACGAAGGACCTCGGCGAAGAAATGCCGACCGAAAGAAACAAAGAGCTTTGGCTAAAGCAAGGAAAGAGAAAGAAACATTATTCGTGATTCCAGAAAAATATATGTATAATGTCAACATGAGGGAGTCTTCGGATAGTCTTCTNTACAATTCAAGAGCAAGAAAAAGAGGGATTGCCCTCACTGCTTAAATTTAGTACCAGGAGTCTTTCTTCTTCTNTCTCTCCTAGAAAGGCAATGAAGAAGAAATCTATCACATTCACTCTCCTCTTACAATCCTTAAAGAAAATCTGCAAGCCCTTGACTTTCTCTCTCTCTCTCTCTCTCTATTTCCTTCTTCTCACTCCCACGCCACACACACACGCGCACACACGCGCGCGCACACACACACACACACACACACACACACACACAAGCTAAACGCAAAAATCCTCTTCAAGCCTTAGACTTCCCTCTCTTTTATAAAAGGCTGTCTCCCTCGAAAAAGATTTAAAAAAAGTCTATCCAAAAGTTAACACTTTTTAATTCAAAAGACATGTTCATTGATCTAAGAGACATATCTCTTCGTAAAAGTACCTTCCAAAGTGTCTAGTTGCATTGAATCACTCCAAGAANTCTCTCCTAGAAAGGCAATGAAGAAGAAATCTATCACATTCACTCTCCTCTTACAATCCTTAAAGAAAATCTACAAGCTCTTGACTTTCTCTCTCTCTCTCTCTCTCTTTCCTTCTTCTCACTCCCACGCCACACACACACGCACACACACACACACACACACACACACACACACACACACAAGCCAAACACAAAACTCCTCTTCAAGCCTTAGACTTCCCTCTCTTTTATAAAAGGCTGTCTCCCTCCAAAAAGATTTAAAAAAAGTCTATCCAAAAGTTAACACTTTTTAATTCAAAAGACATGTTCATTGATCTAAGAGACATATCCCTTCGTAAAAGTACCTTCCAAAGTGTCTAGTTGCATTGAATCACTCCAAGAGGTGTTTAGAAGAAGTGTCCCTTTAAAAATTTGCCCAAATTTTGTCCTGAACCGCCTTAATCCGCAAAAAGTTGCCTCCGGCGCATCACATGCTAGTTCTCTAGATTTAGCACATCATGCACCGATTTGGCGCATCTTGTGCTGCCCTGTAGCAGCTCCATTATTTTGTTTTTTTTGCTTTTGTGTCAGCTCCATTTCGTCCCATTTAAGTTGCATTTTGCTCCTAAAAGATATACCTACAAAATAAGCATTAAGGTGTAATTTCATTCAAAACATGTGAGAAATGTAAAATAGATTAAGCATAGAAAGACATATCAAAATGTGTCAAGTCAAAATTTTCTTTCTTGCTCATTTTTACTCCAAATTGCATCATTTTTGCTTCATTTTCTCCAAAAGTTCATTTCTTGTGCCTGGAATCAGTAATATGAAAAATACCTTCCTTTAAAGTATATTATCATTAAAAATCATTAAAATTGAGCATAAAATATATATGAAAAAGTAGGTAATTTTTAGGTGTGAGAATAGGGTAGCATTGGTGCGCTTAACTAGGCGTTGGGCGCTAATGCTTCAGCCCAGGTTTCATGTACATTGGATTTTTTAGCCATAATAATTTCACTAAATCTAGCACTGGGAACTAGATTAGGGTTTTGGGTGCACTAGAAGTGGTGTGGGTGCCCCCAAGTTTTGGCATGGGTGCGTTAGATACCCAAAATTCAAATCTTTCAGATTTTGTTCTCCTCCCCTAAAATAGTTATCANAAAATCATTAAAATTGAGCATAAAATATATATGAAAAAGTAGGTAATTTTTAGGTGTGAGAATAGGGTAGCACTGGTGCGCTTAACTAGGCGTAGGGCGCTAATGCTTCAGCCCAGGTTTTATGTACATTGGATTTTTTAGCCATAATAATTTCACTAAATCTAGCACTGGGAACTAGATTAGGGTTTTGGGTGCACTAGAAGTGGTGTGGGTGCCCCCAAGTTTTGGCGTGGGTGCGTTAGGTACCCAAAATTCAAATCTTTCAGATTTTGTTCTCCTCCCCTAAATTAGTTATCGNCTCTCGATTCCCTGATGAGCAAAAGAACTATGCATATCACATCATTTTTGAACGAATAAGTGTTCTTGAACCCGACGTATTGGGTCTTGCAGTCGAATTGTCATGGCCTCTCCAACAATATATGACATGCGTCTATGGGTACCACATTGCGCATGCCTTCTCCTATAGCTAATCTCTGATAGAAAACTTAACCAAGCACTATTGATCTACCTGTATCTCATTTCCCCTTTCAATTAGGTAAGGAAATGTTGTTGAGAATGCTTCTGCATTGTCAAATCCAGCTTCTTTACCATCAATGAAGATATCATATTCTCACAACCCCCACCATCAATAATCAGGCTATAGATCTTTTCTCTCACTGTACACTTGGTGTGGAAAGTGCTGTCTTAGCTACGAATGATACTTCTCCGATTCGGTCTCTAGGATCGTCCTTATAACTAGCATTTATCCTTCATCTCCCTAGAGTTGGAGTCTCTCCTCTTGATCCTCCTCTGCTTTCTCCTTGCTCACTTCCTCAACGACACACTGTTCAGTGAACGAAACAATTCGGCTCGTGAGGCAACTGGGGCTATGTTTTTTTATGGCACCTAAAACATCTCCTAGCAGGCATTTATTGGTCAACTTACTCTTCTCAGGCTTCTTTCCGCTCAGATTTGTCTTATCACTTCCCTGTCCAGTCTTCCAAACTCCTCCATATTTACTCTTGTTGGTACCTGTAGCTCTAGGTTGTCGTCTGAATGAGGGCGGTTCTCTACTTTGTTTCCCTTGTCTCTCCACCTTCAAGCTTAAGGCTTGGATATCTCTCTGTAACCAATGGGGCTGCAATTGTATAATGTTACTGATAGTTGGCTTTAGTCCTCTCAAATATCCAGTTATGGTATGTTCCTCTGGTGACCAACTCGCATTTCATCTGAAGTTAGTCAAACTGTGACGTGAACTCTATTAATAGAACTCTATTGTATTTGTTGGAGTATCAGAGAAATATCCTGGCGATAGTGAGGATGTAAGTATTTCCTCTCCATCTCCATCATCTTCTCTCATCTGCTAATTTTGTCAGTTCTCTCTTTCTTTGCCTCTGCAAATTTTTCCACCACAAGGAAGAGTTCTTTTTCAATTTATAGTCGCGGGCTTCACTCTCATGTCTTCTACCAATTTTTATACTTGAAGATACTCTTAACCTACTACAACCATTCGATGAAATCATCTAGATCTATCCCTTTGTCGAACTCCAATAGATCCATTTTCATTTGAAATATCTATGTTCTCCGTACCTCACCTCCTCTCTCAACCTTCTCTAGTAATGAATTTTGAAGCATCAGGGTTGGTTTTCTTCATCACTGAATCCCTCCTTATGGAAGGGGTTCTCATTCTCTCTATTTCTCTTATTTGACTCTCCAAATCACTATGAAGGGTAATCTCCTCCTGGGTCACGTCGTCAATCTCCGGAAACCTCTACTGTATCTCTTATCAGGTAAGTTTCAACATGTGTCTCCTAGGTGGCATTGTTAGAGTTTGGATATGTGGGAGTGGGAGAGGGTATAAAAATGGAAACAAAAACGATTTGGTGGGTGGAGGGGAGTTTGGGATTTGGCGGCTGCTAAAAACCCTAAGATAGGATTAGGGTCAGGCTAGTTCTGAAACTAAATGAGATCGGATTTTAAGCCAAATCCCAATAGGGGAAGTAATTTTTTTTACACGAAGCAAACCGAGATTACAATCAACGACCTTGAAATAGGAAAGACATTACGCAAACCTAATTACTCTGCTAGGGTGGGTAGGAAGGTGGTGATGTCTAGGAAAGTAGTGATTGGAGGGCTATCCGGCGGCGGGACAACTGGCAGAGCAGTGGCGAGGGGCTTGGGAAGGGTGGTTGCAGGCTTGGGGTGGTGAAGGAGGTGGCAGCTGCGACAGGCTAGGGGTGGTGCAGGAGGTGGCGACACAAGTAGGAGGGGTGCAAGGAGGGTGACAACAAGCAGGTGAGGAGAACAAGAGGGAAATATGCGGAGATAGAAATCATGTTGGAGCAGGATACAGTTGGAGCACCACTTGCAGATGNAACCTAATTACTCTGCTAGGGTGGGTAGGAAGGTGGTGATGTCTAGGAAAGTAGTGATTGGAGGGCTATCCGACGGCGGGACAGCTGGCAGAGCAGTGGTGAGGGGCTTGGGAAGGGTGGTTGCAGGCTAGGGGTGGTGCAGGAGGTGGCAGCTGCGACAGGCTAGGGGTGGTGCAGGAGGTGGTGACACAAGTAGGAGGGGTGCAAGAATACAGTTGGAGCACCACTTGCAGATATAAAAGTAGCAAGGAAAAAGAAACCGACGATAGAAAAACTGAAGCAAAAACTGAACCCTAATCAGAGAAAAAAAAAACTTATATATAATAGTAGATAATTGGGGTCGGGTCACCCTGGTTCAGCCCCACGTAAGATTTTGATCCCACCTCCAAAGGATCATGGGTTCCATCCCCAATATCAAAATAAGATATCAAAAAGCACCTACTNATTTTGATCCCACCTCCAAAGGATCATGGGTTCCATCCCCAATATCAAAATAAGATATCAAAAAGCACTTAGAATGTAAAAAGAATGAATGGAGAATAAAAACTCATAAAAGCCACTCCAATTAGTTTGGTTAAGGTCAATGATAATAACGATTATGGTACAACAATATATTAATTATAGAGTAAAATGCCAAAACAGCCCCCTAACTATTTCATAGGGCCATTTTAATCCCAAAGTCTATAAAATATCAATTTAGTCTNCAAAACAGCCCCCTAACTATTTCATGGGGCCATTTTAATCCCAAAGTCTATAAAATATCAATTTAGTCCTCACACTCTTTAAATTGGGGTTGAGATAGTCCTATTTCAGCTCGATATTGAAAGAGTGGGGACTAAATTGACACGTGCAGAGACTATGAGACTAAAATGACCCAGTAAAAAGCCGGGGTACTATTTAAAACCTTTCTCAGTAATTGTCATACTCCTATTTGACAAGTAAAATGAGAAATTTCAAANATACTCTTTAAATTGGGGTTGAGATAGTCCTATTTCAGCTCAATATTAAAAGAGTGGGGACTAAATTGACACGTGCAGAGACTATGAGACTAAAATGACCCCAGTAAAAAGCCGGGGTACTATTTAAAACTTTTCTCAGTAATTGTCATACTCCTCTTTGACAAGTTACATGAGAAATTTCAATATCAGCCTCACCAAATCTTCTCATTTCTCTAATATTATTTCAGGTTCCAGTTATANGTATCCTCAATTGGAGTTGACAAAAACATTCGTGAAGACCTTACGAAGCTCCCCCTTGGTTCAATTTGAAATGAAATCATGACTATGAAGATCCTTGGTGGAATTGTGGCCCAGTTTCAGCTTGGAATAGGTTNGTATCCTAAATTGGAGTTGACAAAAACATTCGTGAAGACCTTACGAAGCTCCCCCTTGGTTCAATTTGAAATCAAATCATGACTATGAAGATCCTTGGTGGAAATGTGGCCCAGTTTCAGCTTGGAATAGGTCAGAGACCTCAAGAAAGCTTATTTTCGATTGGAAATGTCTTCGTGGGGTTCAGGGAAGCTTTTGAGAGGTTTAATTTGAAGCTTTGGTGGAGTTTATGTCATACCTAAAATTTACCCTGAATTTGGAGTGGAAAGTTAGGTTTTCACAAAGGGTTTGAGACCTTAGAGTGATGGAGAATCTATTTTTATGTCTTGGAGAAGTTTTCTCTCTCTTGACGGCCAGGTGTTTGGAAACATAAGTAAGATGTTCCGCTTTTTGGGGCTCTCGGGCTTGTCCTTTTGTAGGATATGGGAGGCCTAAATGAGGTCAAGCTTGGTCTGGGGAGAACCCCTTGACTGCTCTGAAGTGTTTTTATAGTTCAAAGAGAGGAGTTGCGAAGAGGATTCCTCTTTTGGCTTTTTTTCATGTTGGCTCCAATGTAGGAAGAGGGAGGAATCCATGGCTTTTGTGCATTGGAGCGGGGAAGAGGTGGGATGGTTGAGCTAGGCAACACTTCTTCTTGACCTATGCATGGAAGGACTAGGGTTATTAAGACTAGAATGCCAAGTACAAGGGAGGAGTAGGTAAACATAACTCCCTTTGTCCCTTATCCCATATTTCAATTTTTCTTTTATTTTATTAGCATTTAAAAGATGCATATGTTATTCAAATTTGTGGTGGATTTGTGTAGGTCATGGGTGACCCATTAGTTTATGGGCTTGGACCATGGGCTTTAATCCATGGACTTCAACCATGGGCTAAGGGTTTAGATTTTTAACATTGGATTAAGGTTTCGACCTAAGCGTATGCTTAATGGGTCTTAAATCGATTATTTAAATTAATTNGTTTTTATAGTTCAAAGAGAGGAGTTGCGAAGAGGATTCCTCTTTTGGCTTTTTTTCATGTTGGCTCCAATGGAGGAAGAGGGAGGAATCCATGGCTTTTGTGCATTGGAGCGGGGAAGAGGTAGGATGGTTGAGCTAGGCAACACTTCTTCTTGACCTATGCATGGAAGGACTAGGGTTATTTAGACTAGAATGCCAAGTACAAGGGAGGAATAGGTAAACATAACTCCCTTTGTCCCTTCTCCCATATTTCAATTTTTCTTTTATTTTATTAGCATTTAAAAGATGCATATGTTATTCAAATTTGTGGTGGATTTGTGTAGGTCATGGGTGACCCATTAGTTTATGGGCTTGGACCATGGGCTTTAATCCATGGACTTCAACCATGGGCTAAGGGTTTAGATTTTTAACATTGGATTAGGGTTTCAACCTAAGCGTATGCTTAATGGGTCTTAAATCGATTATTTAAATTAATTAATTAAGAGAATGAAAAATTGATCAAATTATTATGGGTTGACCATTGTTGACCAGGGTTGACCATTTGACCCAGGGTTGATCATTTGGTGGTTTTATCCCTTTTAGGTTTAAAAGGACAAATCAGTGTTTTGGAATTTGGGGTTTGGAAGGGTTAAGGAGGCCACTAGTGAGGCAAAAAGGTCAATTTAGTGGATCTTAAAATTTCTAAGCTTACTTAAGTGGCCTAGGGTATGTCTTACCCTTAATGGTTANGGGTTAAGGAGGCCACTAGTGAGGCAAAAAGGTCAATTTAGTGGATCTTAAAATTTCTAAGCTTACTTAAGTCGCCTAGGGTATGTTTTACCCTTAATGGTTAAATCAAGTATTCACTTAATCAAAGAACTAAACCCACTCATCAAAAAGGGTTGGGGATTGAGCTTATATAAGTGGTATAGATTAACCTCTAACTAAGTGAGGTCAATAATAGTGATCTACTACTCTATGAAGATCAAGGCAAAAGAAAACACACTCAATAATGACTGACAAATAAGTAAACAACAAGTTTGCATACAAAAAACACACTCAATAATGAATGAAAAATAAGTAAATAACAAGTTTGCATCCAAAGATAATGCTTGGATTGCTTTCCATGTTAGCACTTGGTCTAACGTCCGGAGCCAGGAAAATTCAGGTTTTTCACTGGGATAATTCCAACAAGAAGGTTTCCTTAGGACCTAACTTATCACATCTGAGGAATAGTTTCAACCTATGACCATTCACCTTAAGAATGTTCTTTTTCTTCTGGTCTTGATTGTCTATCGCCCCAAAAGAATGTACTTTTACTACCGTCAAGTGTTTAGACCAACTGGATTTCAGCTTTTCTTAGAGATAGTGGCATTCTCATAAGCTACTTGTCAAATTTCCCTCAATTAAATTAAATGTATCAACTGCCTTTCTGCTACATCTATTAAATTATAGTTTAATTCCTCAGNGGTCTATTTCACTTTTTTAAAGTTAAAATGATGATATTTTTGATGTGATATGAAAAGATTTTGGTGGTATGAATGTGAAAAAGCAAATTTTATGTGTTAGATATGTAAATTCATTGGAATTGGGTTGTATGTAAATGCCCCAGAATAGTTTAATCAGATATCCTAGTTAATAGAAATGATTAATAAAATGCTTACTGCATGTTTAATATAAGTTATAAGATAGCTCTAATGTTTATTAATGCGATGGCAGGGAGAAAATCATGCCTCTGAAAGCTGCAATGGAGAGATTTTCATCCTCAAAATTGGGAAGTTTATGGTTTATTTCTATTCTTTGTAGATTTGGAATAAAAATGGACATTTCATGGCTTTTTAATCTGTTTTTGAAATTATTATATATTTGTTATTCCAAAACAGAAGGGAAGGGAGGATTTAAATTATGGGTAGTAGGAATTTCTTGCTCTTTCTAGGAATTTGAATGATGGGTGAGTAAACATTTGAATATTTGATTGATGTTGAATACAATAAACTTTTTATTTGTAACAGGGGATATAATAAAGAATCATTCTCTTTCTCTCACTTCTCTATGTTTTTCATAGTTAACATGTTTAAAACCGATACATAATAAATCTTAATTAGCAGTAAAAACATTTGTTTAGGCTACTATTAGAACTAATTATTTCATCCCTTTTAACTTTTTTTACTTCATTCAATAAGTTAATTGTAAGGAACATTTATTGAAGATATTGAAGATTATAACATACTTAAACTTATTTAATATATAATAAATTATTTTAGAATATATATTGTTATTTTACTTAATTTATATAGAGCAAAAACCAAATTTAATTAATTATTTTCATATCAGTACAAAGCAATACATTTTAATAAACATATTAATAGTATTTTTTTAAAAAATTCTACTAACATTTTGATTATCACTAAAATAAATATTATTTAAATTGATTAAATTGTAGTCATAGCTTATAGTCTAATACGTGTTAATAGTAAAAATCAAATACACAAAAAGTCTATTACATCGCATTGTACAAATAATACATACAACAAACAAATCATATGAAATACAACATTACAAAAAAAATACTATTGCCTCTACATATACCTTCATAGTATAACATTAGTCCCTGACATAAAGTGATCTAGACCTTGAAGAGGTAGCTCTTGCAAATAATATTATGCTACCACCATGCAAGTAGAACCCCTTATTATGTTGTTAGTAGCATCTTATATCTCGTCAGACAAGACTATCTGTTTGGATTGTGTCATATAATAATGCTATCGTGTTAGTCATGACCTTGACATCCAATAATATTTTGTACAATATGATATCGAGGCACAAAACTCGGTGTCTATCACAAAAAATACTTGTTAAGAAAAAAGTACAATATAGTGTATGAATGTGCAAATAATCAATGTGTTCGGTTTCAGGTCACGTCANAGGTCAAGCTTGAACAATATATGAAAAAGCTCGACACAAGCTCAACCCGAATGCGAACAACTTAAAATTATAGAAAGCCAAGTCTGAACTACGACATACTCGGCCAGATTACAACCCTAACTGTACGNCAGCTCAAATTGAGCTGAGGACCCCTCTGCTTGACACCTAAGCAGTGGGGCTAAGCTCTCCAATGGCCAGCTTNCCAATATTCTTTCTACTTGGATTCTACTAATAGGTCAGTGTATTTATCGATGACTTCAATAAATATAGTTGATCCCATAATCAATAACAATGTATGTACCATTTTAGTTATATATCATCACCTTGATGACAATGATTGAATTTGATAATAAGTGTTGTANCCAATATTCTTTCTACTTGGATTCTACTAATAGGTCAGTGTATTTATCGATGACTTCAATAAATATAGTTGACCCCATAATCAATAACAATGTATGTACCATTTTAGTTATAAATCATCACCTTGATGACAATGATTGAATTTGATAATAAGTGTTGTCGGTTACTCCATAATGCAATATGTGTACAATGAAAGTCGACCCAATCAACATCCATACTCCCTCTTCAATCTAATCTTCAAAACCTAGTAAAAAGAGTGTGAGGGAATGGGTAAAGAGTTGAGAGTTGGGGGTTGGGGTGGGGTGGAGGGGGTTGTTGTGGAATGATAGACGTAAACTTGTTATCCAATATTGATATCATGAGGGTAATGACAGATGACTAACATAATACGTACATCATGGGTTTCGCTGTATTTACTGAAGTCATCGATAGAACCACAAACGGCCAACTACCATGGAATAAAAGAGAATACCAATATGTTTGTGCAGTTTTAATTCTCTATTATTAAATATTGCATGCATTACTATATTATNCCAATATTGATATCATGAGGGTAACGACAGATGACTAACATAATACTTACATCATGGGTTTCGCTGTATTTACTGAAGTCATCGATAGAACCACAGACGACCAACTACCCCGGAATAAAAGAGAATATCAATATGTTTGTGCAGTTTTAATTCTTTATTATTAAATATTGCATGCATTACTATATTATGTTTTATTTTTTAGCACCACTAATTGTAAATTTTAGGAGACATTACTATTATTTTTTAGAGGAGACGAGGATTGCTCTATGCAGCATGCAACAATCGAATCAAAGCTTGAGCATAGAGGATTACATTGATCCTAATACCTCCACAACCATGCTACAATCCAGACTTTAAAAGAAGACTAAGGATTTGCTATCTCACACACACACTTAAATAAAAACTAACACAATATTCAAATCCTAGCAAATCACAGAACAATACAGAAATATAAACACATCACACAGCATGAATTGTCTCCCAAGAAGCGCTTAGTTTAACGTCCTCAGCCCGACGAAATTAGATGTTACTTGGAATAATCCAGCATCAAAATCTAATTCAAAAGCGGTCTTTCCCCTCCTAAGTAAGGTTTAAGTCTTTGTCCATTTACTTTAAATTCTCTACCGCTTTTAAGGTCTTTTATATCGATCAAATTCTATCACTAATAATTTAATATAAAAAAATAAATTAAAAGAGCCACTAAAAAACGTTTTCATTAACAAATAAAAATTATCTTTATGGTTACCAGCCTCTTCCNCGCTTTTAAGGTCTTTTATATCGATCAAATTCTATCACTAATAATTTAATATAAAAAAATAAATTAAAAGAGTCACTAAAAAACGTTTTCATTAACAAATAAAAATTATCTTTATGGTTACCAGTCTCTTCTCCTATACACGTTAGCTCCTCTAGTATTCAACTTATTTAAAAACTTAACGTGAAAATATATTAAAATAACATAATGAGTTATCTTAGATAGTTGAGGAACAATCACACTTCTAAACTACAAAGATTCAAGGAAAATAAAACAATATGCATGCTAATCTTTCATATTTCTATAATAATCTAATGTATATGTCCATGGTATTTATTTAATGAAATAAATTTATACTTCGATAACCATTAACTTTAATTGTACTATTCAAGATTCNTTGAGGAACAATCACACTTCTAAACTACAAAGATTCAAGGAAAATAAAACAATATGCATGCTAATCTTTCATGTTTCTATAATAATCTAATGATATGTCCATGGTATTTATTTAATGAAATAAATTTATACTTCGATAACCATTAACTTTAATTTTACTATTCAAGATTTAATCTTTAACTTTATTTTACTTTATATTATTAACATTCACATCTGTCTTAAGAGAATCGTCAAAATATAATCTAACACACCCCTGACCGATATTATAATGTCAAAACAACGGTTCGTGATTTAATTTACACGATTGTCTGAGGTGGAAATGTGCCTACTTATACTCGACCGATATTCTCCCGTAGGCACAAAAATTAGCGATCTAAACATCATAATCATTTAGNGTGCCTACTTATACTCGACCGATATTCTCCCGTAGGCACAAAAATTAGCGATCTAAACATCATAATCATTTGNGGACTAAAAATAAAAATTATTTGTTTTATATTTAGTTTTAAATTAATTAAGTACTCTAAACCTTCATTAAATCATAAATAATTTAAAATTAATCATCATAATATGAAATTTGGAGGGTTTGTACTCACTGTGATTAGGAGTGTTCTCTGATTTTTCTAAAATCAGAGAATGCCCCTAACAAGGTAAACCCTAATTTTTAAAGTTAAATCACTCTTTTTGATCAAAATAATTAAATAAATTAAAATAAAATAACATAAAAATATGAGGTTTGTTTCAGTAGGTTCACTGTGGTCAGAGGAGCATGAGAAAAATAAAACCTAAGTTTAAGTGTTTTTTAAATATAATTTCTTAATTTAAGTCATTAAAACCTATAGAAAATTAAAAAAAGAAAATATAATTCAAAAAAATCGCAAAAATTGGTTCACAGTGAAGATAATGAACATCTTAAGCCTCTATAAAAATTTGAAATTTGAATTGTATTTGATATCAAAGTGTATTTTTCAAGGTAAATACGAATTTTACATTAAAATAATCATAATAAATAAAAGAAAACTAAGAAAATTATAAAAAGTGGATTGCAGTGTTCCTTGTGATTAGGGGCACCCAAGAAAATATAATTGATATTAAAATAAATGTTTCAATTTTGAGCTAAATTTTAATTTTAAAAAATAATTTAAAAATTCCAAAAATCACAAAAATACATAAATGCATCAAAATATCACAAATTGTTCCTTGAGCACTTGAGACCAATTAGGATATTTTATCAAATTTTCTTAATAAAGTTATTTATTTTTATATGCCTAAATTCTCTTTTTCCTAATTTTTACTAAATTAATTATAAAAAATAGAATAAAATATCTGAAAAATATAAAATAAGTTTCTCTGCATTCCTTGAAGTCAGAGGGATAAATGAAAAATATATAGAATATTTTCTAAAATAAAATGCATTTTCTTTTTAATTAACCATCAAAAGAAATAAATAATAAAAAAATTAAAATATATTTAAAAAATTCATTAAATTTAACACAAGTGCTCCTTTGACCTAGGTGAACTTCCAATAATTTTCCAAAGGACAGAAACTTTACCTTGTTTGATTATATGAATTAACTATGGAAATTCTCATAGTTGGAATAAAATCATTATATAAATTAAAATAACTATCTGAAAAAATATGATTTCTTCTCTCAAATTTCAATTACTCCATGAGAGCAAGGTCAACAAACTTTAAAGCCCATATAAATTCATTCACAAGATTTATGAATAAAAGAGCCTTAGGTGAAAATTTGTAATTTCCACCTTTTCACACCAAGGTAAAATTTTAGATGGGTTAAAAGTTTAAAGGGTTGATTATACACAACCTTATAAGGTGATTGAAACATGAGGGTAAGGGGTAAAAACCAATCAACCTGCACTTTTATAAAGGAAGAGTATAAGTATAATTATCCTAATTGCTCAACTTTCGAAGAAGTCGTTAACTTGAATGATCTAAATGTTTTGGGACATAAGTCAGGAAGTCAATAATCCATTGAAACTAGTGTCCAAAACCAATGGTTGAGTTACATGTTAATTTTTTAATTAAATGCNCTTGAATGATCTAAATGTTTTGGGACATAAGTCAGGAAGTCAATAATCCATTGAAACTAGTGTCCAAAACCATTGGTTGAGNACGAGATTTCAATTTCGATGACCGACAGCTTCTTACGGGCAAACCCCACACCAAAAATACTGCCGACAAGGAAGCAGGGCCGAGTGTCAAAGGTAAGTCACAATAAGGGCTTTGCGAGCTTAAGTGGGAGAGAGTGTCACGCTCTGCCAAATTCAAGAAATTAGCAAAGCAAGCATGAAACGGAAGATTCTAGGGATGGCAAGAATGTAGAGAGCTATCGAAGGGTCACACAATTCTAGAGAAGATGCAAAGGAAAGGCTCCAAGGAGAACTCAAGAATAACCTAGAATGTTCTAAGGCTATGAATGTATACATGAATAATGGAAAACACTCTAGAAACTAGGTTATTTTAATGTATTCTACAATATTTCCTTGGGCTTGGAGGGCTATGAATAAGAGCCCCTCCCCTCATTTGTAATCACCTAAGAAAGCATCCAAGCTTCCACGCTTTCAAATGTCGTAAATGTTCTTTCTCAGTGAAGTGTTATTTTCTCCAATACTTCTCCTTAATCTTCTTCATAGAGTGTGTTGTGCTTACAAATCCAAGTGTTGTGAGGGATATTAGGTTGATTTAGTGCTAAAGGAGAGCGCTATAGCCGAACGGATGACTTGGGGAAAGCTAATCTGTGACATTAGGCTCCAGTTGGTTAACAATATTGTTCTCCATGTCACTACCTCGTTGGTGGGTCGTCCATTGCACAATAATCAGGTCATGGCCTCATTGTCCAGGCCTTCGGTAGCAAGGGTTCTTATGGAGGTTGATATTTCTAAAAAATTGGACGAAATTTGGCTTGGCTGATAGAAAAATGGTTATTTTCAAAAAATAGTTTATGAAAATATTTATTTGTTTTGCAATCATTGTAAGTTACATGGGTATAATGAGGAACAATGATTTTCTTTACATCCCAATCTCAAACGACAAACGAATTCTCCCTTGGAGGGTCGTTCTTTGAATGGGCATGAAGCTTCGTTAATAATGGTATTCAAAATGAGTTTGTGACAGATTCTCAATTTCCCCCTAAAACTAGTTTAACTAATCTTATTGATGTGGGTAATTTGAATGACAGTGTGCCTAAAGTTCCTTCAAGAACACATTCAATAACTCTTATAAATGAACATTGTGATATTGGAGCAAATGTGGTTCCTAGTGAGATTAACTTAATAAATATTGTTACTCCAAATGCTAAGGTTATTATGCCGACCAATATGGAATTTATTTCTTATTCCCCTCTTATGAATCAAGATTATATGGATGCTTCTTTTTTGGATAAGGTGGAATGGGAATTGCTACCTTCTGCTACTGATAAGCTTTATAGAAGCACATTTCCATTCATAATCCCAATTGTGAGGATATAGATGGTTTACGTGCTGTTTCAAAAAGAAAAAAAAGAAAAAGTAAAGCTAATGGGCTAACTCTGTCACAGGTTGCACGTCATTCTTCTAACTTCCTCTCAATTTCCTTGTAATGTTTAAAGCTCTTTTTTGTAAAATAAGGGGTATTGGTGCTACTGCCTCTCAAGAGAGGGTAAAAATTTTTTGTAGAATTTATGGTTTCTCTATTGTTGTTATTACAGAACCTATGATTGCTCTTAGCAATTTGAAGGAATTGCATCTCTTTGGGGATTTATAAATAGTTTTGTGAATTGTTTTAGTAAACTCTGCTTGTTTTGGTAGGATAGTATTGATGTTGAAATTCTAGTGGATCATTAACAGGTTATTCACACTAAAATTATTTCTACGAGTTCTATTTTGTCATGTTCTTTCATTTATGCTAGTTGTTGTTATAATAAACTCATTTTGTGACAGATTTTGAGAGATATTTCTAATTATATAAATGATCCTTGGCATGTTAAGGGGATTTCAATTGCATTTCTTCCCCATCTGAAAAGCGTGGTGGTAATATTCCCTCATTTAGAGCTATGGAGAATTTCAATGCTGTTATCCTGGACTGTAATTTGATTAATATTGGTTTTACTGGCTCTGCTTTTACAATGTCTAATACTAGATTATGTGAAAGGTTGGATCGTCCTCCAATGAATTTCTATCTGAGGTATTTTCATTTTCAAAACATGTGGTTTCAATTTCCCAATTTTCGTAACCTCATTGTTGATAACTCGAATGCTCCGCTTGCCCCTTCTAATGACCTTGGTGATTTTATGCGATTATGTCATAAGTTAAAATGTCTTAAGCGATTTCTTAGTTGGTGGAACATGAATAACTTTAAAAATTTCTTCTTCAATATTCGAGAAGCTGAACCTCTGCTCATTCCTCTTGAAAGTAATGCAAAGAACTTTGTCTATTTATAGGCTCATAAATCACTAATATTTATGACTGAAAATTAATGCAATCAACTAAAATAATAGTAATAATAAAAATAAGTTAAATTTGCATTAATTCTCCTCTGGCTTCTATCCATGACCTTCCCTTTTCCTCATTTTATTAGGAAAAAAAGGAAAAGATAAAACAAGAATTTCAGTCATTAAAAAAAAATAAAAACAAAAAAATAGTTATCAAGGCGAATTTCACTCCCAACCATCACTCTTGCCCGCTCCGCCTCCATTCCCAATGGCCTAGCAAGTCATCTAGCCTCTCATTTTTAGAAAACAATAAATAAGCAAATGAACCTCTGTTTTTCATTTATGGTATGGAGTCGTTTGAAGAAACAATTATGAAATTGTTGCAAGAAAAAATTGTTCAAAATTCGTGGTGACTATTATAATTTTTTTTTTTTTTTTAAAAAAATAAGACCACAACTTGCAAAACTCCACTTCCATGACAATTTCTTTAAGAAGTGGCAAAAGATATTTTTGTCAAATGTCACAAAGTGCAGTGCCACGCCGCAGCGCTGCCCCAGACTCGCCTTTAGACATATAATGTAAGGCATTTTTTTTGCATAGCTGGGCTTATCTAATTAAAATAATTATTTTACTATATGTTTGCTAAAAAAAGAGTTTTTTTTATCCAGACATTTGCATCAAGATTCGAGTTTATATGGATCAATGTTCATGTAACATATCAATATTATTTGAATAACTAATGATGATTTAGAGCTTATTTTAATTAATCTTATTTTCATAATAATTTTATTTAATTAATTATAAAAGCAAAATTAACACTGATTATTTTAATTTTTAATCTAGGAAATATGTGAGTCAATTATTTTATTATATTTAGGTGTACCTTTTTTACTTATTTTTAAGTCTTTCATATATCCTTGCTTGAGGATCTTTGCATAGCTTCATTGTTATCAAGTTGATTAAAAATTTTAGTACACATGGACAAGAAGATATCTTCAATTTTTTTTCTCAAATCCTTCTTCCAATAGCCCAACAAAAACTCTTTTTGAGGCCACAGAGTTTGCCTGTTTGTTATGGCATACTAGTAATGATCATTGACTAACATAGACATTTTAAATGTGCTACATGGCTATTCTCCAAATGATGATTCTATCATGTCAAGAGTTTTTTGTTAAATAATATTTGCCATGAGTATAAGAGATTCTTAAGACATGTCCTTTTGACATATGAAACTCGAAGTCTTATAACTTGCATGATATCTAACTATCTATTAGCTTCCACTATGCGTTCAATGTTCTATATATGTATATTTCATGGTATCACAGCTCTTTCCACCACCTTGGATGATCATGTATAGCGTGTACATCATTGCTCACTTTGAAATTGCATTTAATAGGTGACACGAGAGTTTAGAAGCTTCAAAAGGACCTTGAACCCTTCTTCTTCCTCTCCCTCAAGCCTTATCATATTTTCTCTTTATAATGGCACAAGATAAGACACAAATTTACTTAAAATTTGTATTTGGTGCCTCTCCATCATCTATTTTTAAAATTAATTTTTTCGACAAATCTTTTATTTTAGCTAAACTCTGGTCACACTACTAAAATAACCCAACTCAAAGGCTTATAAAAAAATTTTCCCCTTCTTAAGTGAATCTCAAGAGAAGTTTGTTTTGATCCCCTCTGCTAGTTTACTCGAATCATTTTATTATGTTTTATATGTTTTTCTTCTCTAATGGAAGATGATTCATCTCATAACAAATCTATAAATCATCTTCCTTTTTATTATAGACATTTTCGAAATACATTTTAAGAACAATAGAAAATATTTTATCATGTAGTTTTGGGAGCTTTCTAATGAAATAAAAAAGTGATTTCATGGTGTGGTAAATGTTTCCTTGGCTCAATAAAGCTGAGAATACTTCAAAAAGTTAATAGAGAGGAGCTTGTCTTATCACCATTTAGTAATCATTCAAATTTTTTTTATCTACTACCACAAACTATAAAATTGGATCTTATCTCTTCACGAATACTCTTAGAAGAGCCCTTTCTCAAGAATTTTGACCTCCTTCTCAAGTGAAAAATATTTAGTCTGGAGTCTGGATGCATCAAGACTTCATGTATAACCACATCAAGACTTAGTGTACAACGAGATTGTACACTTTGTGCTAGAATCTGCACAACGTGTAAAAACTGCTTGTATACGGAGTCCGAATATATCCGAACTCCGCACATAATATTCTCTTATGTCCCAACCAATGCAAAGATCCGAGGAGTTAATCATCTAAAAGATTTTCGATACCATTAAGAACTGCTAGGGACATTTACATACATACCACCAAAAAAGAGGGAAGAAAAGATCTCCATGAAAATTTCATTACTAGGAAATACTTTGGTTTACATAGAAAGAGTAACACTCTAAAAATCCATTATTGCGTCCTCTTATACTAATGGGCCTCATATAACGCTACACCAGAAATATAAAAGTTCTCATTTAATACAAACTATGTTATAACTTATGATCAGTGCTAAGTAATCACCAACGTTACATTTTATAATGTTAGGATAAGTAACTGCTCACATTATAGTTTTGCTAAGCAGTCACCTATATGATATATTCGAGCCCTTTTCAAGCTCTTAGGGCGAGTTGACAGAGTTAGCTTTGCTTGCTAAAAAGGTCTCGACTAGGGGCTTGTTATTACCGTCACTCTCTTGAGTATGTTTGTTCGAGCTACCCAGACTGAGATGCGGGTGCGAGCAATCAGACCAAACTATCCTAGTCGAGTTGTGCAGATAGAGTTGCTATGTTGAACCGGTAGACCAAACCGATTGATTGGCTGACTCCGTATCATGGCCCGATTGAACCAATTTCTTTTGTACAAGTCAATAAATTGGTTTTGAGATTAGTGTAATGTAGTGGTATTTAAATAACTCTTGCATTATATTTATTAATTAATTAATTTAATTGTAATTGTCAGGTTCGTTGGATTGGATTAACTTGCAGCATAAGTCTAAAGTAGTATTCAACTACAGTGATATTTTGATTGGGTTGGATATTGGCTTTATTCTAAGTAATCATTTCATGTAAATAATTTTGCTTTTTTTTTTTAAATTTTCATGAAAATATTTTGTTAAAATGAAAGAAAAGTTATGGATTTTGTTTGAATTTTTATTAATGTTGATAAAGAAAACAATGACTAAATTTTAATTTATTTTTTACCACAAAATGTATTTTTTTTTATATTTGGTCTCAATTTGGCCTTTGGTACTAGTTGAGCTCCAAAACTCATGTCAGGGGCATACATCATCATGTACCAATTTAAGTTACTTCTCATAAGAAACTCACTAGTAAATTATAGGTACTCACCATGTCTACATGTTGCCTACAAACCTATTTCATTAGCAACATAACTACACAAACTAAATTCAATCACTATATTACCTATATGATTGTATCATGTGATTACTCATTTTTTGTTGCATGTTAGAATATTCAAAGCAGTAAAGAGATAGAGTTTTGTCCTTTTATTTTGTACATAGTCTTGCACATTCACATATAGTAGCAGTCAAGAGCAGCATAGGAAAGACGTGAGATTTCTTATGTAGAAACTTAGGAAAAGAAAACAAAAATCAGAAAATCTGGCCTATTTGAATTTATTCAACTGGTGTATATTATGGACTATAGATGTTGCTTTTCTCAGATTTGGAGAAAGTGTTGATGATATAGGATTGACATGAATTATAGATGACGACTTCCATAATAAAATATGGAGGAGATTTGAGATGTGGATATCATCAAGTAATTATTGGTAGCAAAGGGGCATATTTAAACCAAGGTGTCTAATATAAGCCTTGTGTCAACGTCTAGCGTTGAGATTGATGTCAATAACGAATGTCTGACTTGTTGTTGATGACATGCATTAAAGTTGATACTAATTATATGTATTGAATTTATTAAGGCAGACGTGCAGTGAAGAAGATAATGTTGACATTAATCAGTTTTATTAGCGATGACATGCATCAACATCACTATTAGTGACCAACATCGAGCTTCAAGGTGATAAAAAAAACATCAAACTTCTTAGGAAGTCGAGAGGAAGGATGGTAATCGCACAGCATAGTCAATCTATTGAGGAAGGAGATAATAGTAAGGAGATGATAGCCAACCCATAACATTCAAAATGAAGGTGATCAAGTAATAAGAGTGAGAAAATTATATNCAACCAACACCCAAAATCGGCTGTGGTCGAAATCATACATAGGCCTTACACCAGAGCTAGGGACTCCATCCCNTGGTGGCTGCAGGCTTGAGCTCATTCATTTCGCGGAGAATATCTTTAACTGAGACAGCGATGTGGGTTATGGTGCGGCCAATGNATTTGGGTGCAAATAAATAGGGAAATAAAAATTATCGAGCGTAGAATTGGAGATTTTAGAGTCACAGACTAAAATCCTCAATTTGNGCTACAACGACTAGCAATCTAACATCACAACTATCTAGGATGCTAGGATAACAACCACGCAAGCGGGTACACAAATATCCCCTACCTGTACCATAAGTGGATGAACTTCTCTTAACATGGACATATAAACATTGTTTCATTCATCATATCATACATTTTGCACCATAAGGGGATGAACTCCTCTTAGCATGCACATATAAGTATTCATATATGCATTACTTCATTCTGCACATCATACATTTTGTCTGTGTATGAACCACTTAAGTTTTATCCACTGATGAATAAATAAATCTTACTAAATCTATGTCATATAATAAATTGATATATGCACATATAATCGAATCAATATATCATGTAATCATCCATTAAACGATATTTTCTTATCGCTACAACGACTAGCAATCTAACATCACAACTATCTAGGATGCTAGGATAACATCCACGCAAGCGGGTACACCAATATCCCCTACCTGTACCATAAGTGGATGAACTTCTCTTAACATGGACATATAAACATTCATATATACATTGTTTCATTTATCATATCATACATTTACATACTTTAATTTTATCTACAGATGAATAAATGAATCTTACTAAATCTATATGTCATGCAATAAATTGATATATACACATTCACAGAAATCTACATATCATGTAGTCATGAAACTTTTCTTTAGGAAAAATATAATGCACTGTTTAACATGCATTTTTCATGAATAACGATATGAAAAATTATATATTATTTAATTTTATTGATGTAAGACATAATAGTATAAAATTGTAAACAAAAATACATTTGAAAACAAGAAGTTTTATTGTAACTTAAAAGCATATTTGATTCTACGATTTTCTTGTTCTAGACTTCTGTAACCTCCTTCAAGTTAGCAATTATAATATAAAATATTGTATTTAATAAATTTATCACATACTACTTAATTATATTTTATTTAATTATAGTTTAATTTCCCCATTTTAATTATGAGTGTAAATCCTTAAATTAAAACTAATATTCAATAATAATAATTTAAACAAATTATTTTTGAAGTAAAACACTAACTTTCACTGCTTCAAAACTCCTCGATCAACAATCTAAAATTTTCTCCAACATTAATTAACATAAATCTAATTCAATACTGAACTATTAAATCAATATAACCAAACTTTAAAACAATAAAATAAGTACTTATTTAAAATTTATCTTATATGTCACAACTACCCCTCCCCTTCTCACAAACTAGATGAGTCATCTCCCTTCACCAACACACAATTTTTTCTACGTCTCCTCTACTCAAACCTGCAAACAGAAATTGCTCCCCTATCCTTCACACAAAGTTGTTTGAACCTGGCTTCTTCCCTTTTCTTCTCTTTAATCACGCAAGAAGCTCACTCCTCCACTTCTGCTCGAACAGTCAAACCCGCGCTGAAAAGCTCTATGAAGTTCTTCCCCTTCTTCCTCAACTAGGGCACATGATTCCCTCGCATGCAAAGCCCTTTTACATGTTTCCTCTTCCTGCAAGCGAAGCAGCTCCTTCCTTCCACTAGGGTTGGTCTTCACCCACTTGGAATGCGTCAAGGCTGTTTCGTCATGTTCACCTGTTACAGTGTCTCCTCCCTCAGCTTTCCTCATAAGAAAGTCTTAACCTTTCTTTCTCTTCTTTTGGAATTGCTTCTTCTCTTCTTCTTCTCTCACACTCTGTTCCGTCTTGTTCAATTCGAAAGAGATGTTTGACTCTTAAGAAGAGGGAACTATCGGAGACAGATGCTTCCATTCGAAACGACCTAAGCAAAATATTATTATTAATATTATTACTAGTATTATAATTATTATTATTATTTACATATATATAAATATTTTTGTTAAATAGTTATTACATGTGTTACAGATGATAAACATGAAGGTCAACAAACAGAACTCAATACTACTGCATCGATCTCTCTATCTAGAGATCAGGATTCTGGACCATCTACTTACACATATCATTCGTCGGTTGCATATCCGAGCATATTATAATCACATGCTACTACAGACCCAAAGCAATATTACATCCTACGTTCATTATTCGACATGACCTTAAGTGAATAACATGAATACTCTGCACAACCATACACACCAATATACTTCTTTCAACAAGCATTTCTTTATATGACCTTAAATTATGTGCTCTCGATACCATAATATACAAAACATTACCGGATGCCAATGTTCTCACTATTACAACATCAGAATATGATAGCCCAATCAGAAAGTCACATCACACGAGGTATTGAATGCCACAAATGAATGCATAACAAATGATGTTACTAACAATGGCGTAGCAGAATATCATCCACGGGTGCGATTGCTTTGGGCTCCAAAATACTATATACCCTATTTCACATTCAATCCAACAACCCTACATGTTTACTACATCACCACAAAGAAAAGCAAGGGATTCTCTCAGAATTCATAGAGAAAACACAACAAACATACCCTGAATTAAAGAGATTCAACATACAAGAGTATTACAAACAAAAAGCTCAAAGAAACTTATCTCTCACCCTCAATCCTCTTGAGAATGCTTTACCCAATTCTTTTGCTCCTCTCCTGCAACTCTTTACATAGTAGTAAATACAAATCCCACTACTCACACCCTAGACTTGCATAGAACAAGACTAAGAACTCTCACATTAATGGAGGAAAATCTCTCTCAAGACTCCCTCTCCAATCTAAGTGTTGCTCCATAGTTCTTCCTCCTCCTCCTTGGGCGTCCCTCCCCTCTTTCTCTTGTAAGTGCTAAAACTGCCTTGATTTGCCCAAAAACAAAGTTAAAGTGATGGCTGAAACTGCTCAAAATCGTGCAGAATTCCGTACTGGCGCCTAGCCCCCAAATATCTAGCGCCATAGTCTTGGTCTTCAGGACTGGGGCTATGGCGCCCAGTGTTGGTGCCTAAGCGCCAACCTCTCGGGTTGCTCTTTGGTGCCGGGCGCTTAGGCGCCGATCTAATCTGGCGCCATAGCCTTGCCTTCAATGGACCAAGCTCCTAACGCCATGACATTAGCCTTTGGTTGATTGGATTGGCGCCTAGGCACTCTGCTTCTGGCGCCATGAACTTGACTGTGATGGACTGGCCCCTAGGCGCCATGGTTTTTGCGTCAAGGCATTGTCTTCACAAAACCTACCATTTCTCCAAATCTTCTTCTTTTTGCTCCATGTTCCTTCCTCTTCGTTCAATTCCTAATACCCGTTAAACATGCAAGAAAAACATGAAAATATATTTCTTTAAAATGCAATTTTATCCAAAAGAATTTGCAAAAAATAAAGAATTTCATGCAATATTTTCACAAATCAGTAAGAAAGATTATGGTAGAGTCACTGTTGCTCTTTCTGAGGTTCAAACTGGAAAGACTCGTCGGATTACTAGAATCTCCCCATCGTCAGCTAGAAGCTATCACTCATTTGTGCCCTCACAATCTATTGCCTCATGTGTCACTGTTTATGCTTTCATTGTGTCATGCTCAATGAAGGAGATCACCCTCATGTTTGGGTAATTGGATGCAGTGTGCTTGAAATCATGAATTTTGGGAGTGTGGGTGATGCAACGCCCAATATTTTTATTGTTAACAATTTGTTTGGCCGAGAGCTATATAAATTCGGAGGAGCCGTATTCGCTCCAAATGAGGGTTATCTCGACCTTTTTATTAGGGTTGTAAACGAGCCGAGCTTGAGCGAGCTCAGGCTTGGTTCGTGTTTGGCTCGTTCAAAATTGCTCGTGTTTGAAATTGGCTCGTGTTCGAAATCGGCTCGTGAACAGTGTGTTCGTGTTTGGCTCGAAATTGGTTCGTTAAAATTAAACTGAAAAAATAGATACAAAATGCTGAATTCATGCCTGGATCAAATGTATGCAAAACAAGACGTATAACCACATCACCACAAGAGCAGTTATATTTTAAACTTAGACATAAATATATATAATATATTATTATATAAATAATATGTGTAATATATTATTATATAATTAATTATACTGTTTTTATTTCGAGCTAAAACGAGTCGAACAGGATCGAACAAAGAGTTGTTTGTGTTTGGCTCGTTTATAATTCGAGGTTTAAAAACTTGTTCGTGTTCGGCTCGTTTACTTAACGAACAAGCCGAACACAAGCTACTTAACGAGCCGAACACGAGCTGTTCGCGAATAACGAGCATCTTTGACAGCCCTACTTTTTATAAAGAGACGAAAAAGAGAATAGGAAAGGCGACTAAAGAATAGAAGCAGAGACATCGTCGAGAGGAAGGAGAGCGAGATGAGGGTGACGCCACTCAGATCATGAACGTGAGCATACCTGCAGGACTGATCAATATGTAGGAATGCAACAACAGAGATGTAAGTGACTCGAGAGTGGATTTGAGTGTCGATGAAGGCTTGTTAGAAGAAGAAGAATAATAATAATGAGAAGAAAGAATCATATGAGTGAGACACGAGGAGGAGCACCGTACGAACCCTAGCAGTTTAGTGCGGGTACCATAAGGAAGGACATTGCTTTTGAGAGGGAGGAGACATCGTCTTGACAAGGGCGACGACGATAGTGATCAAAGCCAAAAGAGACGACGCCATCGAGCAGGCGAAGATGACGAAGAAGCATCCATGTTTTCCAAGTGGAAGAAATGTGAACGTGTCAAAGCGGAATGCTGAAGCGGCGATACTTGAGTTCGTGCGCTTGCACGTTGATCGTTTTTCCATATCGACTCTGGAGCAGAAGGCCATTTGACGATCATGAAAGGAGCAAAATGGCGAACTCGGTCTCCAGCAAGAACCATGAGGTTAGGGTTATTTCTTTTATGTTTATTTATTAGTAAATATATGTGTGTATATGTGTCTGTGTGTGTGTGTTAAAAGTTTGAAATAAATTTGAAAAAATAAATTTGGAGAACATAAAATAAAAAATAAAAATAAAACTAAAAAAAATTGTTTTCTAATAATAAGATTAACATAAAATAAATTAATAATAATCTATTATACATTTCATGAAAGGATTTCATTGGAGATAGATTGGGACTACAATTAGCATGAGAGTTATCAATGATTGAGGTGAGTAATCATGTCATTATGCTATAATAATATTTTATTTCTTCTCAACTAAATGTTTTACTATTACTAGTTATATTTGTATCAAAGCATACCCATGAATTATGGTTCTATTGATTTTTTTATTCATATTGTAGAAATGACATGTGTACTTAACATAGTTTAAATTATTATAGATATTGAATATTATACAAGAATATTGGTTATTATACAAATGAAAATGAAATAATCATTATTAGATGGTGATTCTTGTAGTATGTTTGCAGGTGCATGCTTGACTATCATGAAATTCACCTCTTTATGGTACTAGCGGAAGAAAACTAAAGTACTTGTGCACGTAAATGAAAACAGATATTGATATTGATGTACCTTCATTGGTACAAGCTTTATACGATACTCTTGTGATAGTTGTATACATATTAAAAAAATACTGATATGTAAATAATACGATAAGGCAATGAATGTTTATAATTATATTGAATAATCATATTAGATGTAACAAACCTTCAAATTCTCTTTTCATTGTCTTACTACAGTTTAAGAGTATGAATATTCACTGATATGATTAGTTCACTATTATTTTAAACCACATTTCAGGTTTTACTATATGATTAAAAGATGAACATTATATAAGAAATATTTATAGCAAATGAGAAATACCAGATTGTCTTATTTTAAATTGTTTTCTTTAGTGACTCTTTCATTTTTTAAATATTAGTTATAGAAATAAATATAAAAAAATTTAATTTCAAGCGTCCAATCGTTTGTACCCGCCTTACTTAACTCGAAGACCTGGGTCAAGTAGTGACAGATGGTATCAACCTTTTCTCCACTCTGGATTGATTTCCCCTCGGCAGGGTTGGCATGGGTGTTCCATTGGGTGTACTCTTGTAGTCTGATCTAGGGGTTGAGCTCTATTTGTAATGTGTGATAATCACTTAATGATGATGCATCTTCTCCATTTTTAAGGTTGGGGTTTGTACCTCGAGTAGAAATCAATACAGCTACAACTGCACTACGTTACCAGTAGCTGAGTTCAACCCTCCAAAATAGATCTCCACTATGTGTTCATCTGACTCCAACTAACATTTCAGCATGAGCTGATCAACTTTAGTTATGTTGTTCCTCAGAGAAGAATATCTTTAATGAAGTTTGTGAAGTTTTATAAACATGTCCTATTGGTAATGGGAAGAAAGTTATTTATGCTGCATCTCCCTATCTTTAAATCATGTGATGATTTTACTCTTCGCTTCCTGTTGTCGAACATGGTTCAATTTTTTTCACCATAATAAAGTATTTTTAGAGATTGATGACTACTACTTTAACTCTTTTGTCCTGAGGAACATCTTTATACTCAAAAGTTTGTTTTATTGTTTAGAGTCACTCAATAAACTCATTCGGATCAATGCGACCATTAAAATCTGGTAAATAAATCTTCTTCCAAAATCATGACTTTTTTCTAATATTCCATGTCAAAAGACTAGGATATTCATTATTCATCACAGGAAATTTACTTATTGAAAGGATTTACTTCCTCTTGTCAATCTAGTAAGTCATCATTGTGGTTATCGGTGACCTGTCGAAATTGTCTAATATCAAAAGAGACAAGTTATTGTTTCGGTTGAGGATTTTTTATTGTTATTCTCCATAGTAAGTTTCTAGACATTTCTTTGAGTGTTTCTCCTAGGCAATGTTGTGTCATTTTCTCCTAATTAGGATTTGGCGGATATAAGTTTGTATTAGGTTCAGTTTTATGATTTTTTTATGTAGGAGCAAGAAAGACAAATCCCTAAAATTATAGGATTTATCAGATTCTAATATAAGATGACACCATTCTAACGCTCCTAGAAGGTGCTTAGAAAACAAATTTAGCAGCAACATGGCTGCAAGATACTAAGGCGATGAGAATATGAAAGTCCAACAATATTTGTAAAGAGAATGTTCGATGCGACAAAATGGTCAATCGACGAAATGGTCAATCGACGAAACGACAAGGTACGAACGGCGAAGGAGATCAACTACCTATTTTTGGGCAAACTACAGATGCACAACTTGCAAAAAGAAATGGCTACAACACTCTAGAGAGCAGAAAATCAGAAAATAAGTCTACAAAATATATAAAAACCAAGCTAAAGTCTCAAAGAGTCAAATACAACATATAAATAATCTCCTAAAAGCAAATAACCCTAATTAGAAAAAAGAAATAGAAAAAAATTAGAAAGGAAAAAATCTATTGAAATTAAAACATGAGTGAGCATGCGACTGTTTGCCCAACCCCCTCCCCCTTCTCCCCCACAATTGTAGGATTTATTACAATCCCATAGAATCGTGGGATTTTCCCACACGTCACATCCTTATTTCTCTTCTCCTACAATACTCCTTCAATTGGCTATTTTGTCCATCTCGACAAATATGGTGATCACAGTAGAGCTTACATGCAAAGAAGTTGCCTTATTCTTCCACGCACAGCATGAAGAACGTAAACAGATGAATATGTTGAATAAATTCTATCTAGATTTTTCATGTTTTCTCCTCATCATCCTCTATTTTTTCCTCTGCGCTATCTAGTGTTTCCCTCATCATATTGCTCCCTAGCTTCAAAGTGCAATGTTTTCAAATCACTAGCAAGCTGCTTCCACTATCAAAAGCCATCAAAGGGAGAAAGAAAAAAGAGAGGATTAACATTTTGGGGAAAAATTGTTTTCCCCTATTGCAATTTTTGGATTCTATAAATCCTTCTCCTTTCTGTTAGGCGTGTAGATTTCAAAACCACATTCCTCTTGTTATTTTATTTTTATTCATATCCTATATGTTTTCTATACTTATTATATTTTCTATGTTTATTAATTTATTCATTTTTTTGTTTAATTCTTTATGAGGAATAGATCATTTCCATTTATGATTTTATTACGGTTTTTTTACTTTGAATGAGGGTTTTGTAATCAATCCTCATTCCAAAAGTATTTTTCCAAGTCATTAGATCCTTTTTTTTGTTATAGTAAGTAATGCTATCATTAATTTAGCATTGCATGTTTTTGAGTTATTTTGTTTAAAATTTTTAGGGCCCTCCAATAAGAGTACAATCAAATCATAAAATATTATTTGATTTAGAATCCACCGAGAGAAAGAGCATACATTCTTTATATAATTGCTAAAAAGCAAAGGGCTTCTTTGGGATCACTTGTATTTTTTATATTTTGTTTTTTTTTTAAATTTTATTTTAAAAATATGATTGTTTAGTGATCTTTTGCATGTTTTTATTTTTCTGTTTTCAAAAGGATATTAATTTATTTTTAAAAATACTCTTTACAACTAAAAATTTTTTTTGAGTGTTTTTAAAAATAATTAATCAGGTTATAACATACCAAACATATTTTATTTTAAGTAGAAATATAAACAAAATAAAACAAAAATTAAAAAAAATTAAAAATAAAATTTGATCCCAATCGTTCCCAAATAAAATAGCCTAATCAAAGAACAGCATGACAGAATTAGGGGAAGAACAATTACGATAGTACTTCCAGTGTGATAATCCTAATGACTGAAAAACTAAAATAAGTGAAACCTGAAAGTTCCACAGACAACCCAAATTTTGCACAACTTCGAATATGTCTGTTATCATTAGCTATAGTTCAGGAAAAGGCAAACCTATTGTCATCAGACGAAAGACAACTAAGCCTAAGCTGCACATTTTCCATTTTCTACATAAATATTTTCTATTTATATTTCCATACATCATAAGGGTAATTTGCTTGTATAGACTATTCTAACATAGAACTAGATCCCAATCTAACTACACTTTGTACTCTATTAGGATTCCGGACGAAGAAGAAAAAAAGGGAAATGAAAATCAGAGCAATAGCAGTTTGATGCAAAATTTACGACCATACCAAGTTTACTGAGTTCAGATTTCTGCAAATTTTGGATAATAAAACAGTACATATTGCAAAGATCTAAGATAGTTTCAAGAAAACAAAAAAAAAAAAGATCTAAAGACAAAATTATTTGACAAAACATGATGATAAATATATTTAGAAGTAAGGGTGCTTACTAAAGGCGACAGCTTGCTTTAACAGTGTGAGGCTACTATCAATGACTTGTCTTGCAGAAGCACGGATAGTTGCATGAAGGATTGCGCCAGCACCCACTGTGCTACCATGACAGAGCAAAACAAAGCCTTGAAGCACATTGAAATATGCCTCCATGCTCTCCTCCAGCTGTTTGATTTCTGGATCTTCTCTGCTCCAAAGCATCCCGACTGCAAGGAGTGGACACAGACGTCAATAAAAATCAAACAGAAATTATTTGGCCTTCAAACTTAAACTTCTGTCAGGGCTAAATTAAATTTCTTTATAGCCACTTTATAGTACATTATGTTCATGTGGGCAATTTTAGACAATTCATTTTCTATCACCAACATAATAAACAGCATTATCCCAACTGTCCAATTGATCTTAAAAGATTATAAGACTACAATTCTCAATTTTCTTTTAAGAATATTTGGAGTTATAACAAATTTAGAATGAAAGATTTACATACATACCACTCAATGGCTATGTATTTACATATCTAGCACCAAAACTTCAAATTTACTTACATGCCAACTTAACTATGCATGAAAAGGTAAATTTCTCTTTATAAAAGTTAAATATAGTGGCATTTTTTATGTGATATGAAAGATTTGGGTGTTACGAATGTAAATGGTGAAGTTTAGGTGTTAGATTCGTAAATACATAAGAATTGGGTGGTATGTATGTAAATGTCCAATTTAGAATACTAACTAACATCATAAAGGCCCACACTTTATCAAGAGGAAATTGAGAAACCAAAAATACATGAGTAAATAATGTAATGTGTAGAAAACAAAATAATAGAAGAAACTCTCAAGAGTCCTCACTTTTCTTTGTACAAGAGGGGAGATAAATATATCTCCCATATGCATTACAAAATAGGAATTAAACCAAAAAAGAGAAGAAAAAAATATAGGTTGGTAATGCTTTAGGATAACATACGGATTACAATATGAGGGTCATAGAGAAACATATCCAACAATACAAAGCCTTGATCCGTGCGCCCTAAGTTTATGATATGATTAGAGCAGAAATTCAACACTCTCCCTCAAACTTGATGATGGAGATTTATTATTCCAAATTTGTTTATGATATTTTAAATGTTGGGCAGCAGAATCCTTTGATGAATATATCAGTCCTTCCATCAAAGTCCAATTATCATGGTCTCAATTTCTTCCCAAAGTTAACTTTGGGTCTTTGGGCTCAAATGAGATCAACAAAGTGTTGGATATTTCCCTTTTCTTTTAGAAAGAGCGTCACAACTTGTGATCATTTAAGGTAAATTTTTCCGTTCAAGCGATAAGATCTAGACTTCTCATTGGTTTATTTTCACCATTAATCATGGTCGATTCTTTTGAAGAGAATTCAAAGAACCAAGACATAATGAATAGAAGGATAACTTAGCAAGAGGGATAAGGTTAAAAGTGAAAACCCTAAACTTAGAGAATAAGAACAAAGGTTGAAATTGAAACCATAACCTTAGAGAATAAAATAAAAAGTTGGAATGAAAACCCTAACCTTAGAGAAGTTGAGAGCCTAACCTAAGAGAATAAGAAGAGCGGCCGGAAGGAACACTTTAAGTTTGCTTTGATATCATTTGTAATAGCTCAAACTCTCATCCAATGAGATATTGTCCACTTTGGCCTAATGATCTCACGGTTTTTCCTTAATGGTGTAACTTCCTAGGAGGTCACCCATCCCAGGAGTGCTCCCATGCGGCCACGAGTAACTTCGGAGTTTCAATTGAAACTCCAACCGTTACACCAATAGGTGTCTCGATGTTTGAGAGTCTAGCTTCATTCAACTTTTAGGGGTTCACAATCTCCCGCACTTAAAAAACTGACGTCCTCATCAGTTTTCTTATTCTATAATCATTCACCAAGCATAAAGGATTTTAAAGGTACCCCTATAAATTCAAAGAGGTGGCTCCCACTGCATAGCACTTTATTCTGTATGACACTTAGTTTCTATTTTTAAGCCGGTATAATGCTCTGATATCATGTAGAAAAAAAACAATAGAAGAAACTCTCACGAGTCTTATTTTCATTGTATCAGAGAAAAGATAAACATACATCGCCCATAGACATCATAAAATAGAAATAAAATAAAAAAATAAGAGAAAAATAAATTAGGGCCAGCGATCCTTTCAGAAATCACACAAATTACAATACAAGGGTCATAAAAAAACAGATCCTACAATACAAAGCCTTGATCTGTATGTCTTAACTTCTTCGCTATGATCATAACAAAAATTCAACATAATGTGTATTTTAGGTTGTAAATTACAAAACCATCATATCCTAAAAAACAAGCTAAGAAAAGCAACAAGATTAACATTTGAATTGCTTTCGAAGTTATGATTCACATGTATCATCCCGGAAATCATATCTGAAAGTTTGAGTGTGTGTATGAGAAAGACATTGACAGGGAGGGAGGAGAAAATATTAAACTTTATTCTGCTATAAGAAGAGAGGTTGGTGGACATAAAAATATTAGCTTAAAACATTTTGCAGTTAGACCCCAGAGAAAAAAAATCATACCATGCATACTAATCTACAATATAAAATTACTAATGCATCAAATGTCATTAGTTTTAATAGACTGACTATTCATCAACTATGAGAAAAAAATGAGGATGATTGCACAATTTATAGAAGCTCAGTTACAAACTAACTTTAACTCAAGTATTTCATCAGTCGGGACCCTTGAATATGATAGATAATAAATAAGCACCCACACATTAAATTTCAAGTCATTTATTCCATTCCGACCTATGAAATTTTTCTTCTAATGTGATCAAAACTAATGTTTGAAATTTTTTTGAAGCATCCAAAAGTTGATTAAACAATAGAAAAATGCATGAAATCATACATAACACTAATATTAATGATGTTAACAACGATGGGTAGAACCTCATGTTTGAAATTGATTAAAAAAGGACATACTGGTTGCATCCCACTAATACAAGGTCTAGAAAAGAGTTATATACACAACTTTACTCTTATATTTTTAAAGGTACTCTTCATAATTGGAACTTTGGACCTTTGGGCTATACTAAAGGGAACTGAACATTAATTTGATAGAGAAGTTACATTTCAATAAAAGATTGTAGTAAATAAATTCATAAACTTAGGTAAGCTTGGAAATGAAAAAGGGGTAAAAATGTCTTAAAAGATGGGTAACAGAGTTAAGGAGTACACCAAATAAAATAAAATAAAATAAATAAAGATGAAGTTGCATGAATAGAAGCAATGCATAGCTGATGGCAAGCAGTTAGGACAAGGCCAATGACAATGATATATATACATATATATCCACATAGATATGTATACGTTTATTTATGTACAGATATACATGCATGAATGCATGTATGTTGCATGCATGCAAATGCATGGATGCATGAATGTTGCATGCATGCATGGACGGATGCATGTTTGTTGCATGCATGCATAAATACATGTATATACATGTCAAACAAGTTCATAATATCCTCAAAGTTAAATGACACCCACAATACAAAGGTCAAACCATGCATTTAGACCATCAATCCACAACAAATCTTAGCCAAAGAGAAGGATATCACAATGATTTCTACTTGTTTTGTTCCCGTAAAGCTTGTAATTTCAAGGAAAAAAAATGAATTTTAGGGATTGCTTCCAGGGTGGAACCAACCTCTTCTTTTAGGGGAGCAAAACTTTTTTCACTTTTTAATTATGATTCGGAAGAAAATGAAATAGTTCCAAAAAACTTCCTTGATTAATCGATTCAAATGATTTATTATAGCCACAAAATGATAATCCACATCATATCACCCAATTCCTTTGTATTTACATATCTAACACATTTATAACACGAAAATCTTTCATATAACATGAAAAATATCATTGTTTAAATTTTTAAAAAGTGAAATACACCATTCCACGCATATATAAGGTGTTATGTATGTAAAAATTGAAGTTTAGGTGTTAGATATATAAATACATTAGAATTGAGTGTGTGTAAGTAAATCCTCTTTTTTTTTAAAAAGGTCATTTCCCAAATTTTTCCCATGCATTATAACCACAAGAATAACAAAATTTTTAAGTGTAAATTTAATAGGAGATGTATTGATGGAGCAATCATTCATTTTCTCAGTACAAGATATTAAATTTATTAATCTCATTAAAAGAGAGCTTCGTTTGATGAAGTAAGAAATTCACAATTAATCACACCAATGCAATTAAGTTATCCGCCGACTCCTCCATTAACCACGCCACCACACTGTCGGTCATCTCCATGGCCATGATCTCCTCTTCCTCCTTGACGCACTTCCATCCTTAATCCCACATTTCCATCTTCCTAACCGCCTTCTTGCCTTTGTGCTCCACCAAGATTTTGGCACCAGTTTATGGAAGAGCTGATAAGGCAAGGGGCGGGGCGGCAAAAAAACGTAAGTGCCACTCTCGTTAGATTAAACTCCAAAATTTAGGCCCTAATCTGGGTCCGCGTCTGATTGGTTGACGGTGCCACTCTCGTTATACTAAACTCCAAAATTCAGGCCCTAATTTGGGTCTGCCTCTATTTTCTTGACGGCAAAAAAACATAAGTGCCACTCTCGTTGGGGTAAACTCCAAAATTCAGGCCCCAATCTAGGTTTGCCTCTGGTTGCTTGACAGCAAGATTTAGTTGGGATTTAGGCTAAACTCTTGTTAAAAAACTTTTGCGAGCCGCACAAGTCAAATTACCATTTTAAACATGTTTTCCACCTTTTTTAATCTAAATGTCAGATTTAGTAAACCTTGAATGTAATTTAAGAAAATGACAACACTTATCAACAATGTGCCTCTTCTTCTCGTTATCCTAGAAATAACTGTCAAAAAATTTATTAGAATTTAACTAGATTTAACATTCAGCATGCCAAAAAAAATTTCAGGATTTGACAGTTCCAAGATTTACTAAATCTGAATTTGAAATATTTACTAGATATACTTGTACCTAAACAGCGCCCAAGCAGAGAATTGTGTGAATAAAATCAAATTGATAATTTCTAAAAAAATTGGAAAAATAGCTTTTGGTTCTATAATCACACTTCACATGGTGGTTTACTGGTGCTAGAAATTACATAATCAGATGAAAAAAATGCAGACTGAAGTCAAATAATATCATTTTAAACCCAAAAAGATTTAGAAGAGCCGAAACAGCTAACTTCAGTAAGAAAAAACTAATTGATTTTCCATACAAACACCACGCCAATAATAGACTTAAGAAATAGCAATTTCCGACAGGAAGAAGAAACAAAGGGCGGGGATACCGATAGTAGCTTGCTTGGATACTTCATCCCCCAGCTTGATGACTTTCGACCACTCCACTTTGTCGAGAGAAGAGGCAGCGGGTTTATCCAGTATCTAAAACCCATAAAATAGAAATAAGGAAGATGAAGACACCGAGAAGTGGAAGATCGGGAATCACCTGGAACGTCTCTTCGATGTTTCTGACGTGAGAATCCAGGGCTCGAGATAGACGCGCCTTCCTCGCTCCCCTCGCCGACATTTCTCCTCAGGGAGCTCAACGAGATTCGTGAGTGCGGGGTGCGGGGTGCGCGTTAGGAAGAAATATTATCCGCACACCAATTCTACACATGGTTGGATCCATTAATTTAAAAAAAAAAACAACAAAAAAAAAAAAGAATTTGAGCCCAGATCAATGACTAATCTGAAATGATTATTATGGCAATAGTTTATCATTTATCACACTCGTTTTACTGTGACCTTTATTGGGAAAAAATTTGCATACATAAGACGTACGCAGCGCTACGTACGTAAGGGAGATTATTCAGAGGGTATTGGGGGGTTATATCCGTGTTATTACCTGTAACCTACTTATAACATACAAATATATGAAACAGAAGCGTGTAACTTACAAGAAGTTACAAGTAGGTTACAGGTAAGTTACAGAAAAGTTAAATGGGGTATAACACGGATATAATCCCGCAATAACCTTTGAATAACCTCACTGACGTACGCAGCGCTGCCTACGTCTTATGTACGCAAATTTGTCTCCCATTCTTGAGCTAGGGTTTTGACAAAAGAGTTTTTGCCCCTCTATTTCACATTTCACCCCACCAGCTACCTCTGCAATCTGCTAGGGCTACAAGACTTCAACGTATTAGGTTTGATAATCTTTTGAATGATAATGTCAAATTTAGGGAAATTCATTCTTTCAGAGTTTTTCACCAAACGAGCTTTGAGACACCAATATGTTCGACTTCAAAGACAATCAAATTTTAAGGTATTAAAGTTTAGAATTTTTTGAGAGTGTGAACAATCTACAATGTTGATAAATGTTGTACATTATTTATTGTGAAAATGTCTTATGTAATATTTCAAGTTTTTTTTTGAAAATAGATCTTTGATGTTTAAGTGTCATTTGTTGGAATAGTCTATGTAATACTCCATACGTTGAGTTGGTTTTTTTGTTGTATTAATGCAGAATTTTAAACTTTGCTTGTTGCGTATTGAAAAAATCATAAATTGAAAGCCATATTTAATCCTTTAATAATGTCGATATTATATATATGAAGTTTTAGGTTAAACTTCTTCACAAAAATGTTTGATTTTTGTAGAAAATTGATATTTAACATGTTGTTTATGAACTGATAACCGAAGTAAAAGTCTTATTTAAGGCTCAAACAATATTGATTGGTGAAAATTATCAAATTTTACGTTAGTTTTCTTTAGAGTTATATCAGATTGATGTAGGTTTTATAGTATTTTCTTCTTATGTATTAACATAATGTTAAAGTTGAAGTTTTATTAAAGGGTCACTTTGCTGATATGCATTGTTTATGAAGTTTTAGGTAGCCTTTCTTAACGAAAATTTTGAATTAATATGGGATTTTTTTTCATTTTATTTGTTCTCTATTGATTACCTAATGAAATAAAATTCTTATTTAAAGCTTTAACAATGTTGATATGTAATATTTATGAAAATTTATATTATGTTTCTTCAGTAAAAGATGTAATTAATTAAAAACATTATTTTATGTTTTGTGTATTGATAGTTTTCTGAAATGAAAGTTGTATTTAATTATTTATTTATGCTGAAATGCAATATTTATAAAGTTTAAATGGACTTTCATCAAAATAATATTTAATTAATGTAGAAATTTCTCATTTAACATACTGTGTATGGACTGATTATTGAAGTAAAAGTCTTTTTAAGTCTCTAATTATATTGATTGATAATAATTAAGAAAATTGATGTTATGTTTCTTCAGAAATATATTATACTAATGCAAGATTTATGATATTATCTTCTTGTGTATGGATTGATTAGCGAAGTAAAAGTCTTATTTAATGCTCTAAGAATGTTGATTTATGATATTTATGAAGTTTTATGTTGCTTTTCTTCAAAAAAATATTGAATTAATACAAAAATTTCTCATTTAACTTTTTGTGTGTGAAC
>JXCR01136260.1:65893-77660 GCA_002079205.1 Phalaenopsis hybrid cultivar | reverse complement strand
ATCCATTCACTATAATTTCTTGACAAGGAGAAGGATGCTTTCTTATATATTGAATATCACAAATTAGAATTAGTTATTTATTAGTTATCCAAATTATCTACTTATTTCAATTGTCTATTAGTGACAGATAAGCAAATTGGACGTTGTCGTTGTAGTTGAAGTATTACTTTTTATTAAGCCTTAGTCCGTAGCATTCTATTTCTCCCTGTGGGATCGATAACTAGGACTCCATTAGAGCCCTATATTACTTGAGCGATACGTATACTTGCGTTGATAAATTCGACTTTGACTATATATTGATATATATTATACATCTTTATTAAATCAAACACATATTATAAAGTCGCAGTCAAGATTTTGACACCGTTGCTGGAATTTAAATCTTCTAGTAGCGTCATCAAATTCATGTAATTGTTGATTTACAAAAAGAAAAAGGTCGGTCAAGTTTTTGGCGTCGTTGTCGGGGAGAATTTTAAGAGTAACAGACATATTAGAATTATTAAAAAAATTTTACTTAAATTGCAACTTATCTATATATTTATATATTTATATATTTATATATTTATTTTTATTTTTAATTATATTACTGAATACTAATTTTGAATTGTATGCGCAAATTTGGACCTAAAAATCTTATACCATACGATTCGAAATTAGAACAAACTGTTAGAAAAATTAGAAAATTAAAAAGAAAACCTAGAAATTGTGATACAATGGAAAACAATATGAACAATCAAGGAATAAAGAATGAACACCAACCTAGACCCTTAAGAGATTATGAAAATTTTACAGCAGATGAAATTCACTTATCTATCTAAAATCCTGATGTAGCTGCTAATTCATTTGAGCTTAAACCTGTTATTATCCAAATGGTACAAAACAATCAATTTGGAGGTACACCAAATGAAGATCCTAACTTACATCTCGCTAGTTTTTTAGAACTATGTGCTACTTTTAAATATGATAGAGTCTCAAACGATGCTATTAGACTTAAACTTTTTCCTTTTTCACTGAGGGATAAGGCTAACATGTGGTTAAACTCGTTAGCACCTGGATCTATTAGAACTTGGGGAGAAATGTCACAGAAATTTCTATCCAAATATTTCCCTCCATCTAAGACTACTAAAATAAGAAATGACATAACATCGTTCTGTCAGATTGATGGAGAGTCAATATATGAAGCTTGGGAGAGATTTAAAGATCTTCTTAGGAAATGCCCTCATCATTCGTTACCAGACTGGTTAATAATTCAAACCTTTTATAATGGATTAGTGGAATCTCTTAGATCGATTAGATGCTGCGGATGGTGGTTCTTTAATGTCAAAACCTTTTGGTAAGGTTTATTCATTGATAGAAGAAATGGCTACCAACAATTTTTAATGGCCCTCTGAGCGGGTAAATCCTAAAAGAGTAGCTAGTATCCATGATTCTGATGCAATATCTATGTTAACTTCACAGATTACTGCAATATCAAAGGAATTAGATCATTATGGGATGAATTATTCTTCAACACCTCCTATGATGGAAGAAAATTCATCTGGGCAATTTGTGGATAATCAACCTTCATATGAAACCTTAAATGCTATTAATAGACCCAACAACCCATATTCAAACTATTATAACCCAGGTTGGAAGAATCATCCAAATTTTAATTGGAATAACAATTTTTCTACAAATCAACAATGGGTAAACAACTCAGTAAACCCATTAGGACATTCATCCAGCCAAGGAAATATTAACTATAAACCTTCTTATCCTCAAAGGCAGTAACACTCAAATTAAGGAGAAGAAGTTGTCTATGGAAGAGCTGATATTAAACATGGGTCCACAATTGTGTAACACTCAAATTAAGGAAAGAAGTTATCTATGGAAGAGCTGATATTAAACATGGGTCAACAATTACAGAATCAAGGAAAACAATTACAGATTCAAGGAAATCAATTACAACATCAAGTAACTTCTATTAAGAATATTGAGAACCAATTAGGGCATATCGCTACTGCACTTAGTAACTAAACATTAGGAAGTTTTCCAAGTAATGTGGAACCAAATCCTAAAGATCAAGGAAAAGAGCAAATCAAGGCGATTCAATTACAAAGTGGAAAAGAATTAGAGATAGGAGTGCAACAAGAAATAGAAACTGGAAAAGAGAAAGTGGATACCGAAAAGAAAAACGGATCATGAATACCCAGATTTAGAGTATCCATTTACACCAATGAAATTACTATTGAAAAACATCCACCACCGTTTCCTCAAAGATTGAAGCAACATAAACAAAATAAACAATTTTCAAAATTTTTAGAAATTCTTAAGAAGTTAATAGTGAATATTCCCTTCATAGAAGCTTTAGAGTAGATGCCCAATTATGTGAAATTTATGAAAGATATTTTGAACAAAAAAGGAAGTTCACGGACAACGAAACTGTTATGTGAAATTTATGAAAGATATTTTGAACAAGAAAAGGAAGTTCATTGATAATGAGACTGTTATATCAATTATGTGAAATTTATGAAAGATTTTCTGAACAAAAAGAGAAAGTTCTTAGATAATGAAACTGTTGCACTTAGCGCAGAGTGTAGTGCAATTATTCAGAAAAAGCTTCCTGAAAAATTAAAAGATCCTGGTAGTTTCACTATAACACTTAGCGAAGAGTGTAGTGCAATTATTCCGAAAAAGCTTCCTGAAAAATTAAAAGATCCTGACTGTTGCACTTAACGAAGAGTGTAGTGCAATTATTCAAAAAAAGCTTCTTGAAAAATTAAAAGATCCTGGAAGTTTCACTATACCGTGTGCTATCGGTGAAAAATTCTATGGAAGAGCTTTATGTGATTTGGGAACCAACACTTAACTTTATGTATCGATGAAAAATTTTATGGAAGAGCTTTATGTGATTTGGGAGCCAGCATTAATCTTATGCCTATATCAATTTTCAAAAGACTAGGATTAGGAGAAGTCTCACCTACTTCTGTAACTCTTCAATTATCTTTTCAAAAGACTAGGATTAGGAGAAGTCTCACCTACTTTTGTAACTCTTCAATTAGCAGATTGATCAATTACATATCCTAAGGGAGTTATAGAAGATGTGTTAGTAAAAGTTGACATTAGCAGATCGATCAATTACATATCCTAAGGGAGTTATAAGAGATGCGTTAGTAAAAGTTGATAAATTTATCTTTCGTTACATATCCTAAGGGAGTTATAGAAGATGTGTTAGTAAAAGTTGACAAATTTATCTTTTTATGTAGTTACATATCCTAAGGGCGTTATAGAAGATGTGTTAGTAAAAGTGGACAAATTTATCTTTCTTGTGGATTTCATTGTTCTTAGATATGGAGGAAGATAAAGAAATACCTATCATTTTAGGGAGACTATTTTTAGCTACTGGAAAAGCTATGATAGATGTTCAAAAAGGAGAGTTAACAATGAGAGTAAATGATCAAGAAGTTACTTTTAACATTGTGAAATCTATGAAATACCCTGTTGTTGAGAGAGATAATGAATGTTTTCGCACGAAAATTATTGAACATCTACTAAATGAACATTTTAAAGAATATTTTGAAAATAAAAAGTATTTTGAAAAAAAAGAGCATTTTGAATAACAATTTGAAGAAAATGATGAAATTATTTTGGACAAATTAGAAAATGAAGAATTAGATTATGTTCAGGAAAGATTTGAGATGTTTGATATTACATAAAATGCTGATAAGAGTCTATTTTCATCAATTATAAAACCACCTGAACTTGAGTTGACAACATTACCTAACCACTTGAAGTATGTGTTTTTGGGAGACTCATTTACATTATCTGTTATTGTATCTTCAGAATTAAAGGATTTATAAGAACAAAAAATGTTATATACATTGAAAAGATATAAGAAAGCTTTTGGTTGGACCTTAGCGAATATTAAAGGAATCAGTCCATCGATCTGTATGCACAGAATTATTTTAGATGAACAACATAAACCAAGAGTTGATCCACAAAGGAGATTAAACTGATAATGAAAGAAGTAGTAAAAAAAGGAAATTTTGAAATGGTTAGACACTGGAATTATATATCTTATTTCAGACAGTGCATGGGTAAGTCCAATTCATTGTATATCGAAGAAATGAGGAGTGACTGCTGAAATAAAAGAAAATAATGAATTAATACCTATCAGACAAGTCACTGGGTGGCGCACATGCATTGATTATAGAAAATTAAACACTGCCACTAGGAAAGATCATTTTCCTCTACCATTCCTAGATCAAATAGTAGATAGACTTGTTGGGATCAAATATTTTTGCTTTTTAGATGGGTTTTAGACCAAACAGTAGATAAACTTGTTGGGCACAAATATTTTTATTTTTTAGATGGATATACTTTAGATCAAATAGTAGATAGACTTGTTGGGCACAAATATTTTTTTATTTAGATGGATATACTTTAGACCAAATAGTAGATAGACTTGCTGGGCACAAATATTTTTATCTTTTAGATGGATATACCGAAGACCAAATAGTAGATAGACTTGTTGGGCACAAATATTTTTGTTTCTTAGATGGATATACCGGTTACTATTGCTCCTGAGGATCAAGAAAAGACAACATTTACTAGTCCTTTTGGAACTTTTGCTTTTGAAAGAATGCCTTTCGGATTATGTAATGCACCTACAACATTCTAGAGATGTATGATGTCCATATATAGTAAGTTAATTGACGATGGATTGGAAGTATTTATGGATGATTTATTTGTATTTGGAACATCATTTGACGCATGCTTAGAATATCTTGAAAGAGTTTTGGAGTTATGCGAAAGAACTAATTTAGTTCTAAATTGGGAGAAATGTCAATTTATGGTTGCAGGAGGAATTGTGTTATGACATAAAATTTTGGAAGATGGTATGGAAACAGACCCTGCAAAAATCCAACTTATATCTAAACTAACACCTCCTACTAATGTAAGATAAGTTAGAAGTTTTCTTGGACATTTTGGTTTTTACAGGCCTTTTATTAAAGATTTCTCAAAAGTTACTAAAACTCTATGTCAAATTTTAGAAAAGGACAAGAAATTTGAATTTACTGAAAGCTGTTTAAATGCCTTTGAGTTATTAAAAGAAAAAACAATCACAACCCTTTATTATAGTTTCACCTAACTGGGAGAAACCATTTGAACTGATGTGCGATGCTAGTGATTATGTTATTGTTATAATTTACCTAACTGGGAGAAACCATTTGAACTGATGTGTGATGCTAGTGATTATGCTATTGGAGCAGTCCTTGAACTGGGAGAAACCATTTGAACTGATGTGTGATGCTAGTGATTATGCTTTTGGAGTTGTCCTCGGACAAAGATATGAAAAGGTTTTTAAAGTGATACTACGCTAGTAAAACTCTTAATGATGCTCAAATTAACTATACTGTTACTAAAAAGAGCTACTCAGAATCCATGAAAAAAACCAAACCACACTATAGTTTAAAAGAAGAAATCATTGTCAAACCAACAACAAGTCTCGATTAAAACCAAAAATAGTCTAAAACAAAAAGATAAAAAGTTATCTCAAGTCCTCCATCAAACTCTTAAAGTTCCTTTGAATCTCTTCTCTTTTACAATCACTTAAAATAAAATAACAAAAAGGATAAAGTAAATAAAATGTTATTCCTAAAAATCTCTCCAAACTAACTCCTTAGATAAGAACTTTCAAAACTTGCCAATATTTTCAAGACTCTTTTCTAAGTCCTCTCCTCTTTCTTTTACATTTTTCCAAGAGGTGCATTGGGATCTCTTCAAAATGTGTCTTGATTTAATATATTTTCCCAAGAGACGCATCTTTTCATGATAATTTTCGTCCATGGTGGGTGCCTCAAAAACCTCTTCAAAATTTGTGAAAATTGATTTTACTTGTTAACCAAAGGAAAATATGTTGAGATTTTCATACCTATTTTATACTGTTTTTGATGATATTGCACTTTTAAAGGAAAATATGTTGAGATTTTCATACCTATTTTATACTGTTTTTAATGATATTGCACTTTAAATAAAGGTTAATAACTCAATCAAAATAAAACTTATGTCCTTAAGAAAATTATTTTAGGTTTGACCAAAAAAATATGTTGAGATTTTCATACCTATTTTACACTATTTTTGATGATATTGCACTTTAAAGAATAGTATTTTTGATGTTTTGTCTAATATGTTGAGATTTTCGTACCTCTTTTATACTATTTTTAATGATATTGCACTTTAAAGAAACATATTTTTGATGTTTTGTTTCAAGAATGATGAATTAAGGTCAACGGAGCAAAAAGATGCAAAAATGAGCGAATTTTGAGCAAAAATGAGCGAATTTTGAGCAAAAATGAGCGAATTTTGAGCAAAAATGACCAAAATATGGAGGATTACACTAGGGCGCCGACGGCGCCATCGACGCCGCCGGCAACAAACTTTTACCGAGGCTACAGGAAAAAATCTCCAGAAGGTCGCCGACGGCGCCATCGAGGCCGCTGATGGCGGGATTGATGGTTATGTGTACTTGTACAATGGATAAGGCCGGATTTTGGAGGGGTGCATAAGCAACTCTTGGGAAAACTCATCCACATCTTTAAAGAGAAGATTTTGGTTGAAAATATAAGAGTCTTGGAGGTTAGATAGGTTCCATTAATGTGTAGAGAGCTTGCTAGAGGCGCCAAAACTCTTTTGCACAATTTTTCACATTTTTGCTCCAAATTTGATCATTTTTCACTCCTTCAAGCATTTTTTTTCATTTTTAATTGTATCTGGAAGAAAAACACAAAAAATACCTTCCATTAAAGTGCAATATCTCAAAAATAGGTATAAAAATGTGTCTAGAAACACTATATATTTTAGGTGTATCATTATGTCAATCTTTTTTATTTTCATCCAGTGTCTGTTTCAAGATCTGCACTAGTGTTTTGTTGAAAGCTTCATCTAAGCCATTTGCTCTGGGATAGTATATTGTTGAGTATCTCCAGTCTATCCCATACCGTTTAACAAAATTATCGATCTTTGTGCTTCTGAAGGCTATCTCATTGTCAAAAATTACTTTGTGTGGAACACTGAAATAGTAAACTATATTGGTCTTAAAAAATTGCAAAACATGCAGTGTGGTAACTTCTCATAATGACACTGGCTCTGCCCATTTGGAAAGTAATTCATAGCGGCGACATTGAATATATGTCCCTTAAAGGATGGAGGGTCTATCAGACCTATTATGTCCGCGCCCTAACACTCGAATGACCACGTGGCAGCAGTTGGGTGTAGCACATGCAGAGGTTGGTGTAAGACCACCCCATGCACTTGGTAAAGGTGACACCTTCTAGTTGTATCCATGCAATCAAATATCATTGCTGGCCAATAATATATGAGTCTCTTGATCTTCATCTTCATCTTTGGCCCCGACTGGGGGGCACCGGAAAATTTGGCATGTACTTTTTTTGATAATATTTTGTGCTTCTGCTCTGCTCAGGCATCACAACCACATCTTATCGAATGATCTCCTGTAGAGAACATCTCCCACAAGAGCATACAACATAACACTTCTTGTGATGTGATATGCTTCAGACTTATCCTCTGGCAGCTTTTCAGTCTGCAAATATTCTATTAATGGCTTGCACTAGTCTTCGTTGATGTTAGCAACTGCAATCATCATTTCTTCTTCTTTTTCAAACTTATGTAGATTATGGAGGTCGATTTGAGACACAAATCGTCTTCCTTGTACTGTAATATCAATGGAACCCTCTGGCGGACACACTAATTCCTTAGCAAGCTTTGCTAGAGCATCAGTATGGGTGTTATCTTCCTGAGGAATCTGATATAGAGTTACATTAGGAACCTGCTCTAACAGCTTCATCGTGTACTGATGGTATTCTACTAGCCTTGGCTTTAAAATCTTGTATTGTCCAGAAACTTGTTGAATGACAAGTTTAGAGTCACCATAGATGGCATATCCATTATATCCATTGAGATTGCCAACTCCAACCCGGTGATTAATGCTTCATATTCTATTTCGTACTTTGTACACAACTCTGTTAGGTGATAAGAGAATCTCAACATACCCTTGTCGGGCGTAATGAAAATCAAACCAATCTTTGCTTTGCTTGGTATAATCATTTATGATCTTTTATCTTTTCTGGCTGAAAAACTCCATCGAAATACATCTCCCAATGTTTGATGCTAGAGAGTTTTATTTGCAGTATTTGCTCATCTGACGGTTCTTCGTTGAGTGGGGGACCCAGCTGGAAGTGGGTTTGCAGTAAGAAAGTCTGCTAAAATTTGTCCCTTGATAGTGCGGAGGGGAATAAAAGTTATATCAAATTACAATAAAACCATCAACCATCTTGCTAGACATCCGGAAAGTGTTGGTCAGGTCATAAAATATTGCAACGGATTAACTTTCAAAATGAGAGTAATTTTATGAGAAAGCATGTAGTGCATAAGCTTTTGGGCAGCAAAAATTAAAGCTAGACAATGCTTCTCGATAGGTGGATACTTCACCTTTATCGGTATTAAACGATGACTCAAGTAGTATAGTGCATTTTTTTTACCCTCATCATTGACTTAAGCTAATATGGCTATGAGAGAATCGTCTAAGGTCGCGGTATTTAGTATCAACAGTTTTCCCGGGATAAGAGCTGCCAAAACAGGAGGTGTCATTAAGTATCATTTAACGTCCTCGAAGGCCCGTTGGCATTTCTCTTCCCAAAAAATTTGGCATCCTTTTTAGTTCATGTCAAGAAGAGCTGACACCTGCCTAAGAGTTTAGAAATAAAGTGTTTCAGATATGCCAACTTTCCTTGAAAGGAATGTAGTAGTTTCAAAGTTTTAGGAGGAGGCATTGTCAAGGTAGCTTAATTCTTATCTGGGTCGATCTCGATTCCCCGATGACGAACAAAGAATTCTAGAAATTTACTAGAGGTAAGGTCAAAGGTACACTTTAAGGGATTCATCTTAAGATTATATTGTCATAATTGTTCGAACAAGATCCTCGAATCATACAAATAATCTATTTTCTGTTTACTTTTGATGACCAAATCATCCACATAGCACTCCACTTGGTTGTGAATGAGGTCGTAAAAAATTTCCGTCATGGCTCGTTGATATGTTGCTCAAACATTCTTTAATCCAAACGACATCACTGTGTAGCAGAAAATCTCTATCGGTGTTCTGAATGTTGTGAGTGTTGCATCTTCTAGATCCATCTTTATTTGGTTGTATCCTGAAGATCCATCCATAAAAGAGAAAATTTCATGCGTTAAAGCAATGTCCACCATTAACTCTGGTATTAGCGGTGGAAATTCATCTTTTTGACATAGTTTATTTAAATCCCTGAAGTCGACACATACACAGATCTATCCATTTTCTTCTTTACTAGAACACTATTAGCTAACCATGTGGGGTATTGTTCTTCCTACACAAAGTTAGCGTCTATTATTTTTTTTACCTCGGTAGTGACTTGTTGCTCTATTTCAAGATGCATCCTTCTGGGAGCTTGTTTTACTCGGGTCATAACTTTATCCACCCCAAGCTTATGTATTGCAACTTCTACTGACAATCCTGACATTTCATCATAACTTCAGGCGAAGCGATCTTTAAATTTTGATAATAACTTTATCAGCTCTATGGATTCTTCTCGTCGAGTAAGGAACTTATAAAGGTTGTTCAGAGCTGCTCCTCAGTCCCGATGTTGATTTCTTTTAACTCATCACCCGTTGACTTAATTTCTTCTTCAAATTCTGGTGGAGCATCATCTATTAATTGTTCTTGAGAGTCATCATCTACATCAAAGTAATCCCCTTCTAATTTGCTAGTAACAACCATGCAAAATTTTGAATCATCAACTGGTCATACATTACCAAATCTGAGACCTTCCTTCAAATTAGGAGTTCAACTTTTAACATTCCACAAATTTTTAAAAAGTTGTAACTTATTTTTTAGCATTTATTTTGGCACATATACCTATTTAATTAAATTTTGTATACAAGGAAAAAAATAACAAAAAGGTAATTTCATTAATTCATTAAAATCCACTTCTAAATTTACATGATTTTCAGAACTAGTAGAAGGGGAAGCACTGTAAAACTTGATCGGCTTCAAACCAACACTACAGACTTCCTGGACCTTTAAACTCTCAATGTTTTGAGGATGGATCGGAGTATGGGTCATGGCATTCACATAGTGGTTGATTTGATCATACATCGACTCATATTCATCTTTTTTCATGTTTTCCAAAAAAATCTCGTATTGAGGCCTCTTTTGCTTTATCATCATCATTTCTTCCTCGGAACTTTCTTCATCAAAACTTTCTTCCATGTTGATGTTGATGGTCGGCCTAGTCCATTCAACAATCGTGTTGGTTCTTCCTTGTCCACATCCCCGACCTCGATCTCGGGTATATGGGTTAAAAGAACCTCTACCAGCTTGTTGTGAAGACGATAGTAGATTGTCAAAGAGGATTTAAATGACCTCTTTTTTGTGACCCTTCTGAATCTTGCACTTTATTTGATACAACTTCATGAGAAAAGACTATTTTTTTGGAGGTGCACAATAGGCAGCGCCCTCATGAATACCTACTTCATGTACTGAAAATGGTTGTAAGTCTCCTTTAATACAATGTTCTTGTCCTTCTTTGAAATACTTGATGCATTGATGTAATGATGATAAAACCATATTATGCTCGTGAATCAATGGTCGTCCAAGTAAGGCGTTGAAAGAAGTCTTTGCATGATGATATGAAATTTTGCAGTTTTTACTAGTTCTGCAGCTTTCATTAACAATTTAATTGATCCAAACGCTCTTTCTCTCTTTTGATTTAATTATCTTAACATCATTTTATCGGTTGTAAGCTCTTGAGCCTCAATGTTCAAATATGTTAATGTACGTAGACTCATTAAGTTTAGTGATGCTCCAAGGTCTACCAAGACTCTGGGCAATACGAATCTGCCGATGTTGAGAGGATGTAGAGCGGTTGGTTATGGTCGGTGGTACCAAGCAACAAGTATTCATCCGTGAATGTTATCCCAGGCTATTCTTTTAACGAACAAACTTCATCAGAGGATGTACTAAACAACTGAGCTAAGCAAATCTCTGGGTCGAGCAAGGCTGTAACCAGAGACTCTATCATCTCTTTTGATAGGATTAGAGAGTCATACATGCTAAGTTTGGTCGGCAACCTCCTAAGATGATCTAACACATTATAATAAACTTTGTATAATCTTTTGATTTTCACTTGGCTATGTGGCTCTTCCATTGGTGGAGGTGGAGGTAGCTCTTCTCGAGTGAACATTTGTTTTCCTTTATATACCGAAGCTGTTCTCGGGGGGTAATACTTTCTCGCTCCTTATATTTACTTATGTAATTTCTTATTCCTGAGATGTTGTAGGCAAAATTTTTGGTATTCCTTCTTCATCATCGGAGAGATCTAAGTTAATGGCAAGTGGTGCACCGTGATACTCAAGGACTGGCTCCTCACTCCCGGTGCTATCATAGCCGGTATTATCGATCTCTTCTTTATTCTCATTAATGGTTTTATCAGACTCAAGTACGATTTGAGGATCAGTTTAGGAATCAAGATTGGAGTTAGATTGAACAAAACCAGTTACGTTATCATTAGAAAAGTCAAAACGTAGCTAAAATCATAAATATTATATTCATAGTATCCTGGTGAGGCAAAAAGAAAAGCATACATGGTCTGGGGTTCGAGGATTTTCTTCCCCGATTCTGAGGTAACCAATCTAACAGAGGCATCTTCTATCCTACCCCCCCCCCCCCCCCC
>JXCR01136260.1:53843-64468 GCA_002079205.1 Phalaenopsis hybrid cultivar | reverse complement strand
ATATATATATATATATATATATATATATATATATATATATATATATATACACACACACACATATAATGTAATTTTAATTTTGTGAAAATTGTATCTTTTTTTTATTTTTGAAAAAAATGATGAGACCGAGTAGACCTCATATAATAGTTTAAATAGTTGAGCACAATACCATAAATGATATATCATCTCGGAGGATGAACATAGCACTTATTAGTATGCTTAACTATCTAAAATTAAAAGTTTATGACTCTATTTTGGTTTGCAAAATTTATAGCCGACAAATTCTCCTATCTAATATACAGATTAGATAGGGTTTAGATTAATCTAGGTTCTTAAATTCCCTATAGGAGCAAGCCCCTATAGTTAATTACATCTCAGACAACTGAAGTCACCTAAGAAAACTCTCGATAATGATCAGAGGTTTTGTCTTCAAGAATTCAACGTTCAAGTTTCCACGATTGTTCATAGGAAAATTCAAATGGGATATGTTCAAATAGGAACAATTATTTTTAAAATCCAAATGAACGAAAAGTAGGAGATGTCGAAGATACTGAAGAAGATTCAGAAACATCTCAAATTAATCTATGGTTTGGCTTTACTTCTTTGAAAGAGAAATTATTTGATGTTTTAGTCCTGCAAATTATTTAGATGTTCAGGACTTATATTTGTATGTCATATGCAAATAGCCCGAAAAAAGGTGAGGATTTATGTCGTACCAGACAACAACCTCGGAAAGCCTAAAAAGTTTAAGACTTATATGGTACGATATGAAAATCGTAGAAAGTCCTAAAAGATAATGTGAGGATTTACGTCGTACCAAACAAACAACCTCGGCGTCCTATATGTATGCTATTTAAATCTATCGAGATTCTGATCACGTTCCGAGAAGAGGAAAGAGAGAAGAAAGAACATATCTAAAATGATTTATTATAAATATTTAATGTGTTCTTTACAATCTGTTTAGAATTGGTGTTTGTTATTATTGATTTGGGTTTAAAAGTTTGTAAATTTAAATGTTTCAATATTTATATTAAGAATTTAAAAGTTAAGAAAAGATTTTAAAATAAAAACCAAGTGGTTTTGGATTGATCTCACTGATGCAAAGTTTGATGTCGTCTCGTTTTGTCTGCTTCAGGGTAGCTTCATGCTCCTCCAATGTCTTGACCGCGACCATGTTTACCTCGCAAAGGCGCACAGGGAAATTTGTATGAGAATTTGGAAACAAAATAAAGTGCTAAGTATGCATAAATGTTATAGTTAAGGAAAAATTTGACTATGTGTGTCATGTCATAATTGAAATGTTTACTTATTATCCACTCAGTTCTTATGTATCAAAATATTTTACATTTGAGCTTTCATATTTACATATATAGTACTAAAATTCTCAATATCATATCAAAATATCAAGATTCTTATTAAATTTTTAAATGGAATACATTTTTCATTGTATAGATTGAGAATATTGAAGTGTTGTGTATGCAAATGTAAAAGTTCGGGTTTGAGATATATGAGTACATAAGAATTGTGTACAAAGTATATAAATTTCCCACAAGTAAAGGAGTTTTAAGATTTTCAAATTTTCTTTTCCAGGACATTTGGGGTTTCATAAAAAAATCTAATAGAAATTTACGTACATAATATTACACAATTCTAATGTATTACATGTCTAACACTCAAACTTTCATTCATACATATATGTCACCTTAACTATGCATGAAAAGTATTTTTTAATTTGAAAATTTAAAATGATAATATTTTTATGTGACTTGAAAGGTTTAAGCGATATTAATGTGAAGAGTAGGCGTTAGATATCTAAATACATAAGAATTGGGTGGTGTGCGTGTAAATCTTTCTAAATCTATATATCTAAGCGGAATTTGTGTAACAATAAAATGAAGCAATAAGACGGAAAGCATACCTTCATCTCCATGGAATAGTGATCTTTCCAGAGATTCCTATCTTGTTGATAGATTTGAAGAGTTGATTCTTATAGCTTATGAGCATTTTTGTGAATCTCTAATAGTTTGGATTTTCTCAATTACCTGCTCCAGAAACTAATGCTTCCAGAAACTCTAATTATAGTAACTTGATTGACCCAGCTTTCCAGTCCAAGTGTCTATTTTCTAACTCGAGTGTATTTTCTAGTGAGTAAAGATGTAGTGATACATCTCTTGCTCCTATTTGAAAAAGAATTTTCTAGCAGCTTTGTCATCAAGAGAACATATGCATCAGATTCTTGACGACAAGCTTCTCTGAGTTAAGAGAGGCAAAAGCTAAATTTCATAGGAAGCTCAACTGGGTAAAGAAGAATTCTACCTAGGGAAATCAGATGGCTCAGCTTAATCATTGGTAAGGTCCCTATCCAAGTTATTTGGTTAAGTATGGGGTTTAGGTGATTCATGGGAGGGGTTAAAAGAATCTTAAGGATATTTGAAAGTAGCTTGGCCTCTTACCACTAATAGTATGGTGATGTGGCATGACTCTCACGACTCACCTATGGCTTGGGAGTGGCTTCATGGCTTGTCCTTGGCTTGGCTAATTTTCCTGAGAAGGGATTTTGAATTTATTTGGTATTCTTGGTGAAGTTTGGAATGATGCTTAATATAGAACAATTTGATCATGAATTTGAGACTTAGGGGATGATTTTGATTAAATGAACGATGAGGATAGAATTTGTTATGTGGGCTTTTGGATTTGGGCCTTTGACTTAAGGATTTAGGCTTTTTAAAATTGAAATTAAACTTGGGCTAAAATTTTGGGCTAATAAAATGTTGAATTTTGTGTAGGGGGATATCATGAAAAATTTGAAAAAATTTCAAGTGATTTTGAATTAAATTGATGGGCTAATTTGATGGATTTAGGCATATGGTTAAAATTGGGCCTTTTTGTTTTGGGTAAAATTAAACTCGCAATTGAATCAAATTGAGCTTAAATTTTGTTTATATTAGGATTGGGGATGTTGAATTTTGATTTGAAATTGAAATTGGGCAAGATTGGAGCCAATTGGGCCAAATTTGGGGTTAATTTGGGGGCATTTGGGCCTTTTAAGTGAAAATTGGGGTTTTTGGTCAAATTAAACTAATTTGGTCAAATTAAACTAATTTGGTCAAATTGGGTCGAATTGATGATAAAAAATGAAATTGGGAATATTTGAGATGATTTTGGATTTTTTGGGAATTTTCGGGTCATGAGGGGCATTTTGGTAATTTTGGGCAATTTTTGGGATATTTTGAGAATTTGGTGATTTTGGTGGATTTTGGTTAATTTAGGTAGTGGTGAGTGGTTTGAGATGATTTTTGGGCAAATTTGGGTATTTTGGGTAATCTTGGGATTTTTGGCAAAAATTAGGATTATAAAGATATTTTGGTAATTTGGTGATTTTGGATTAGAATGGGCAAGTAAGCCATGAAACCATGCCAAATAAATAGAAGTGATGTGAGGACTCATTTTAGATGCTCAGTATGCTGGTTCTAACCATCTTAACCAAAAACTAGGGGTATAGGTTCATCCATATGAGCTTTCCAAAAGGAGTCAGGATACCAACTCCAAGGGTAATATGGCTTGGGGTAAGTGAAAAAGTGTAGTGTGTGCAAGTTAGCCCCACCAAAACCAGATCTCCTAGGATTAGTCCTAAGGCCTGACCATCCTATGGAGGACTATCCTTGAGCTCCTCCATACTAACCCCACCTACTAAGTGCTAGAGGATAAAACCAACATGTGGAACTTCAAGTTGAGTAAAGAAGAGTTTGGAATTTCTATTGGTGAGGGTTCCTTTTGTAGTCCTCCAGGAATAGTCAATAGAAAAGTCCTATGGCTAGACCCTAGGCTACTAAAGAGGAAAAACCAGACCTCAACCAAAATTGAGGTCAATAGTTTGTTTGGGGCATATGTAGCTTATTAATAAGTTATTGCTTAGTAGCTGTTGCAGATAAGATACTGAACAAGATCCAAATAAGATGGTTGTTGTTTAGTTTGTACTGTTAGAAAATAGCTGTTTTGTAGTTGTTTCTAGATAAATAACCATTTTGCCCTTATACAGTAATGTTGTTTGCAACAGAACTATCATAACAATATATTTGATATTTGAGAAACAAAAACTCATTTTGTAATATTACAAAAAAATATGATATACACCTCACTTAATAGTGAGTATCAAGATTGCTGAAAAAAAGATTAAAATTGCATTTAAAAGTATGATAATATTAATTTTAAATGCAGACAATGTATGTTGCGAGCTACGTCGTCCTCCATGGATATCATCCATTCCTCATCACTGTCTGCAGTGAAATCTACTGACTATCTGCCCACTGAAAGAAGTCACACTTCTCCATAATTCTACGCGGGCACTTATAGAATTGTCTCCCGTAGCTATCTGTTTGACGTGACGTTAGTAGGAAAGTCTAAAGTCCGCAGTGACAGAGCAATATTTGGGAGGTTCCTGAAATCTTAAAGCTCATTTTCCCTGAATAATAAGTATAAATTGACAAAAGCAATAATCAATTATAGTTTTATGCCAGTGCGAGGTCTCAGAAACTAAGCACACCAACCCCGCCGAGCACGTCACAACAAAAAGACAACATACCTTATAAAACATGTGTTCTTGGTTTCCTTTAGCTCTTAATATCAAGCTCTAGTTTGTCACATATGCATATCCTTAAAAAATGTCATCTAGAAGCACCTCAAAACGCCATCATAAAAAAGAGGAATTTGGTTGCCTTTATTAGAACTTCGCAAGTGACACCAACCAAAAACAACTAATGGACTTTCTAGAAATACCTCAAAAACCCCAGCATCGAAAAGAAAATGGGAACTTGATTGCCTTTATTAGGATTTCACACGTGACACCAAACAACAGTGGCTAATAGACCATCCAAAATAACCCACAAGGTCAAACAACTCATCATGGACCTTACCACCCAACACCCACCAAATCCACCACCCCACCCCCAACACATCCACCACCCAACACCCACAACCACCAAAAGAGATAATTCAAAAGGCCCTCAAGAGGTTTAGAATGAAAAACTATTGCAAATGCTCTAAACGAGATGAAATTATAAAAAGGCACTTTTGACCCAAAAATCTTCACAATGCCCACAACCACAACTACAATGAACCACATTGAACCACAGCTCCTTCCCATATTTCATTCGAAACAATTACATATAGGTCACCTCAATGAACCACAACCACAACCCCCTCCCATAGTTCATTTGAGGCAAATAAATACTCACACCACACACCCACCCACAACCACCATGCTCATACCCATAACTACTACACACAATACCCAATCACAACCCACATCACACACCACCACACAAAAACCCACAACCACAACACACAAAACACTTATCCATAGCCAAATATAACACACACACCCACAACCACCGTACACATACCCACAACCACAACACACATCACCCAACCACAACCCACATCACCCATAACTGCAACACAAAACACCCAACGAAAAACCCACACACTCCGCACACCCACAACCACCAGACACATACCCACAACCACACACACATCCACAACCACAATATAGACACCCAATCACAACCCGCAACCCAAACCTCAATGAAGCATCTCCCCTCATTTTTAATTCAATGCAATTACATACATGCCACCTAGAACATTGCCATTTACAAATGAAGCATCCTCTTTCATCCATTTTTTTATTTATTGCTCAAGCTTAAATGAAAAAAAAAAAGTGTAGTATTGAATATATATACACACAAAAAAAAACCACTCGAATGAAACTCTAAATAAACCAAGCACTCTTTTACGTCCAATTTTCAAATTGGCACACAAACATCAACGAAATTGATGAAATCCCATCCAATTTTTTTCATTTGAGGCAATGACATACAAGGCACCCTACGAATGAGCACCCTCTACAAATGAGTATCTGAAACCTTGCTATCGTCAAATCAAACACACACTTTCACCCATTCGCCAAATTATATCCAAAAAATCAAAAAATCGCATAAATATAGCCATTCCATCAAAAAATCACTACAAAGAGCATATAGAAAAGCATTTTTTTGAAAATTACTTACAGGCATAGTAATTAGAGTTCAGAGGAAAGAGAAAGAGGTGAAAGACATCGCCAATCGCGACATAGGAGCATTCGAGGAAGAGAAGCGAGTGACGAGTCACCTAGAGTAGAATTGGGGTGGAGAAAGGAACAAAAAACATGCGGGTAATAAGCAGAAGATAAAAACAAGGGCCACAAAGTCGAGCCTTAGGCCATATTTATTAAGAAAATCCGAAACAAAATTAAAAGACCCGGTTGCATTTTAAAAAACCAAAAGGGGGTTTATGGAATAAGCAATTCAGAAACGAGAACCTTTCTTCAATTTGGCACATTTGGCACATCGGGAGGATGTACGATAACAATACTAATTTATAGAAGCACATTTTATGTCTAGACTCCTGACGTACCTCTACGTGCGTCGAAGGTTATTCATGAATTATTTTCAGGTTATTTCTGAGTTATTTTCAATAATTCCGAAATAACTCAAAAATAACCTAAAGATAAAGAGCACACATTATTTCTAGGTTATTTTGAGATTATTGAAAATAGACAAAAAAAAAAAAAAACTTAAATAGCTCGGGCTGAATGAGGAGTCCTCCATAAACAAAAATAAATAAGGCAATTTGTAGAGCCCAAGAAGCCTTGGCATCGCTCTCCATCACTCCGACGTCCTCCAGCTCCACTAAGGCGGGGCGACCGAAGCGTTTGAGGTGCGGCTGAAGAAAGATTCACCAATGGCTTCTCTCTCGAGCACGGCGGCCTCTCCTGTCGCTTCTTACCATCGATCATCGATTGAAAATCGATTCCAGTCGAGCCATTCGGCCGCCGCCGTCACTTCCTCTATTCGCTCTTTCAAAACTCAAGGAGAGTTGGTAGGAAGCTTATCTGTCACTTTGCGGTCTTCTTACTCCCCTGCCTTTTGCAAGGCCGTCTCCGTGAAACCAGCGACGGAGCTCGAGGGGCTTAACATCGCCGAGGATGTCACTCAGGTACAAGGCCCACTCATTGTTTAGTCCATTCAAATTCTCACGCTGGAATTTTGAGCTGCAATGAAATTTGGAATTCTTAACTGTTTTTGTCGAGTACAAGAAGATGGATTTGATGGGCACTTTGTCACAGTATATGGGACGATTGCATCCAAAAGTTTGGAATTATAAGATTGATAAGAAGGAATGATGATGATAACTTTTCCGCTGATATATTCGGAACAAAGGACAGATTATTGTGATGAAAGTGGTTTATTTTCATTGCATATTTTTCATGTTAAATAGTTAAATTTCTGGTTATCGATTGATTAAATAGGGTACTAAAAATAATATTAGGCAAATGATGCCTACAAAAATTAGGTTATTATCTTGATAATCATGATGCATATATTTAATTATCCATGATAAGTGTATATCTCAAGGGGCAGATTCGCCTAAAAGTATAGCATTTACGAGCACATCGGATTGAGTTTAGTGTGGACTCACCCACCGAGTTTAGGATAGGAGTTTATCAACTAAACTTAGAAATGGGTTCACCAGTTGAGATCTAGGAGAATTCGCTTGTATAGTTTAAGGCATCGTGTCACTAGCAGCGAGGCAAATTCACATGCCTGCCAAATAAAAACATCCACCAAGGTTCAAAGATGACCTCATCTTTTGTTGCACAAGGCTCGAATGACTAAGCTGATCTAACAGGCCGTTTACAACCATAGAGGCCACTCGACCCACACCACTCTGAGATCCAAAGATTATTCTACGAGCCGCCCAATGATACACATCAACTCCTAATTAAGATGTCGCGCAGTATTGGACACAGACACATCGCTGATACTGCTTTGACACATGCTAGACANTATATATATATATATATATATATATATATATATATATATATATATATATATATATATATATATCTATGGACCATAAAGTCATTATGGAATAAAAACTTTACTACTGCAAACACTGCAAGATGTTTGAACACTCGTAAGAGAAATGTTTCAGATTACACCCGCAATTGAGAACCAATAGTCAAAAGTAGGAACTTGTTGTTAGTGCACCTGAACGCTCTCCCGGCAAACCTGAGGAGGGAATCACCACAAGACAGGAGTTGGTGTCTGCCTCTGGGAACCCTTCTCCTGATCATACTATAAAAAATAATGTTCAAACCGAAAATTAGGATAGCCCCACAACTCCTATTCAGAAAGCATCAGATGCAGATGTTACAATTCACACTTCACATACACTGGAACCTATCGCTGAGGCAACGACTGACTTTCCTTCTGTTCTAATATCTAATCAGACCAATGATCACATGAGCCAGTCTTCAGATGAAGAATGATAGATTTATATTTCTCGATGGAAGAGGAAGACTGTGGACACACTCCAACTTGAAAACTTAATGGATGATACTTTGGTTACTCCTGACAATGAAACGACACTTCAAAGTTTGTTATCTAGCTCTACTCCTAAAACTAGAGGAAGATGCAGGACTAAACTGAATCGTCCCTAGCTACTTGTTTTCTGCATGTTTTAAATATTTTTTTGAGTCTATCTGTATCTTTTTGTTGGGGTATTATTGTACTTGACATCGTGTGAGTAGGGTGCCTCTATTGGGCCCTCTCATATAACCTTTATGTATCTTTTTTTTCAATAAAATCAGCTTGAGTTTTTCATAATATATATATATTTATATATATATATTGAAAGCCCAAAAAAATTAATATATTAAATAGAAAGAAAAATACAAATACAATGTGTGGGAGCGCCCAAACATGGTACCCTGCTCACAAAAAAATCACAAATGATTCCAAAACTAGAAAAAACAGAAAAATACATTAGGTACTTAAAATAAAAAACCTAATAGTGCCTTGCCTCTGCCTCTAGTTCTAGGAAAGGAGCAAGCTAATAAGCTGATAAGATGATTGCAATTTCCAGTAGTCATCAATGTATCATCCAATATGTTCCCGAGCTGGAGTCGGCCTCTTTCTCTTGAAATAGACATGCCATTCCTCTTTCAAAGAATCAGTCTGATGGGGTGGTAGAGCTGAAGCAGAAGGAATATCAACCGTACTACCCACATTAGGTTCTAGTATATGTGAAGTTTGAGTTGCCTCTACACCAGATACTTTCTGAATAAGTGGAGCTACGGGGCTCTCCTGATTATCAGTCTGAACACTATCATTTGTGGGTAATAGTCCATCAATATTATTTTCTATGGGGTTTGAAGGTGCCAGAACATCACTCGCAGTAACAGTAACGACAGTGTCATGAGGGGGGTCCTCAGGGGTAACAGACACCTCCTGTCTGGTAGTATCCTCTACAGGTGGAACTAAAATGTCCAGAGCAGTGGGGTTAGACCCATTCTTATTAACTTGAACCTTAGATTTAAAATTTTGATGAAACTTGTAGCATTTATCAAGGACATGACCAAACATCTAACAATGAGTACAATAAGGGGGTCTATGCTTCTTGATGATTGGTTACCAATAACCATTATGGGTTGTGCCCATCCAGACTTCAGTAACATCAGGTAAAGTAATATCCATTTCTACAAGTATTCTGGCCACCGAAGGCCTGATTAGGTTGAAAGTAGACAAATCTAGCTTCAAAAGATTCTCAATGATGACCCCAATAGAGTAGAGAATCTGATTGTGAAAAAAATGCAGTTTGAGACCAGGTAAACTAAACTATACTGGTACAGTGAGATTCATGATTTTGATGGAAATCAGGAGACCACTTGAGCAGCTTCATAGGTTTACCGACGATGTTAAGATATTTTCTGGAGAAAATTTAAGTGTAGTCCTCAGACACGATTAACTGAATCAATACATGTCTCCCATTCATGAGGCGCACTTTCCACTTTCCTGTTAATTTGAGGTTATCAAAACTTTTTCTGATAATTTCCATAGGTGGGTGTCCCCATTGAAATTTCCCAATAAGACCAAATTTGAATTTGTCAGTCAACGTTAAAATTTCTGACGTGGAGAAAAATAGTGCTGCCTTTCCACTCTTTTGTGCTTGCATTCTTAATAAAATGACAGTCACCTGTACCATCACGATGCACTTTATAACTTGAAGGGAAGACAACCGCCGTTTCCCCCTGAGAATTACCCACCACGTGGGCAAAGTAGGTTATGTCAGGTTCAATCGAAGAAGAATAAAGCTCCATCACAGCAAAGAGAAGCCCTGCAAGTCAGACAGAGTGCTAAAAAGATGAGTCGAATAGTTCGGGGCGAAGCTGCGCAGAAGACAGGAACTGCAGATGAAATGTGTAGAAGACATGGCAACGAAATCGCAGCTCGACAGATATGAAACCGTCGCTTGATCCGCACAGAAAAAAACCGCATAGGCGGGAAGCCTAACTGGAAGGCGCGAAGAAGGAGACGATGAAACTACAGAAGCAGAAGTCGAAGCCCTTCGTCGTTTGACGCAAAAGAGAAGACAGCGATAACAAGGTAGAGTCCTTCATCGTCGTCGAGCAAGGAATTAAACCAGGGTTTCGCTATCAGGTGAAACTCTAGCAGAGCAGATCGCCATCGACCGATTATAAATATAAATATAAATATAAATATAAACACACACACACACACACA
>JXCR01136260.1:0-51483 GCA_002079205.1 Phalaenopsis hybrid cultivar | reverse complement strand
CCCCCCCAAAAAAAAAAAAGGCAAATTTCCCAAAAAGATAAAAATGTTCTACAGGCTTCTCGGGAGGAGATTTCTTGTTTGGGATAAAAAACCACCAGAGAACTTAGTCATAATGAGTGGGCTTTCATCTCCCCTTATTTCTAGAGAGGGAGTCGAGCACCAAGCCGAAACTAGCAAAGCATTCTTCTGTAAATTCCAGAGTTTCTTTAGTCCTTTTTTCTTCTTCCTTGTTTTGTAAACTTTTCAATCATCTTTCGAGGGTTTTCCCAACTTATCACTGAGTTGTTCATCAAAGGGATCAGCTTCTACCTGTTGCAAACCTTGAATTTGGCACTCTGCCAAGGTATGAGGGCCCTCAACATCAGCAATAATTGTTTCCATAGCATATGGAGCATTATTTGGCACCAAAATGAGAGTATCCTCGTTTACAGCAACATGGGGGGTGCTGAGGAAGTGAGGGGTGCTCCTTTGGGGCAAAATCAGTGGTAATATCCTCTCTAATTGCATTTTCCATCATGTGGAATAGGTGCTTCTTGAGTAGTTAGGTGAGACACTTGAGGTTGGTTCTCAAATTCGAATGGAGCCTGAAACATTTTTCAAGTGTATGTCCAAACATCTTACAATAGATGTAATAAACTGTCTTTGTTCCAAGACAATCTGATGTCACTACTCATTATGTGCAGTGTCAAACGCAATTTCTTTAATGTCAGGTAAAGTGATATCTCTCTCTACAAGGATCCTGACAACAAAAAGTTTGGTGAGATTAAAAGTGGGTACATCTAATTTCATTGGTCTCCCAAGCATGACCCCGATGGAATAAAGGACCTGATGGTTGAAAAGATGCAACTTAAGCCCAGGTAACTAAAACCATATTGATACTGCAGGTGAGTATTAGTTAGGATCAAATTCAGGAAACCATTTCAGCAACTTCATAGTTTTTTCTTCAATGACGAGGAATTTCTTGAAAAAAATCCTAACATAATCATCGTCTGTAGTCAAATGTATCATCACATGTCTCCCATGAAAGAGACTCACCTTCTATTATCCTACAAGTTTGAGATCCTCAAAAGCTTTGCGAATAACCTCCATTTTGGGATGCGCCAACTGAAATTTCCTAATGTGTGTGAATTTGTATTTTTCAACTAATGTAGAGACTTCGAGGTATGAAAAAATAAGAGTGGCCTTACTACCCTTCCTACAAGCCCTCTTAACAAACAAACAGTCAGTTTTCTCTTCAAGAGAATCATGATAAATCTGTGGAAACATCACATGCTTGACAGCTTTCTCATAGTTTAGATCCTTACGATGCACCTCAACAAAATTTCTTTTCCTAGTTATTGATTAGAGCGATGAACAACAACCATCGAAGCAGAAGACAAAAAATAGAGAAAGGATGCCGCAGGGGAAGACGCTGTCAAAAAGAGGAGCTATTGTGCCGAAGAAGATGATGGAGTTGACTGCGGGTGCAATCTACGTCGAAGCCGACGAAACATTGCGTGCGGCTTTTGCATTGACAAAAGTCTTTCACCTGGTCGGACGAGTCGGGATCGAAGGAGAGAAAGAAGGCAAGGCTCTGTGAAGTCGAACTTCATGCGTGAGCTAGGGCGGCGACGAACCTGTTATGACGCCCCCCCTTTCCATCTTCTTTGAGCAGGACAAAGCTTCATGCGAGAGCTAGGGTGGCGATGAACCTACCACGACACTCCCCTCCCCTTCTTCTTCAAGTACGACGAGGCGGCGACGCGACGAACAAGCATCACTCTCATTCCAGCGTAAAGATATCAAAGACAACTCAAGTCATCATGGAATCGTGACCAGAGCAAACCCTAGCAAAGCAAAACCCATAAAAAAATNTATATATATATATATGTTTGTATGTATATATATAATATAAAAAACTAAAATTCTAAATGAATTATTTTATTTTTATTTAAAAGCTATTAAGAAAAGTTCCAAATTATCTGGAATGTGGTAGGAAGATGTGAGATATTACAATTGTTGGATTTGAGACTCGACGATATGAGAATTTTAGAGGTTGTGAACATTTTTGTTTTTCAGCCAAAGTTGAAAGCTATGATATTTATTGATAATCATAGTGAAGCTGAAATAGAAGTGCATGCCAACTTAGCCAATCTTTTTATTTTTTTAGTAAATAATTGATTAAGAGGCTTTTAAACTTGATGTAATACAAAATAGTGCCTACTTTTCTTTATCATAATCTAAACAATATGTATGGACCATTTAGCTTTTGAAAATTAATTTTAATAAACTTTTTATTATCTCTTTTTTATTATTCTTAATATTCTATTTATTGAATTTTAATAGGTTTTTAATACTTTATATTGTAATGCATTTCCAATGTATATTCATTTCCTATATTTTCAATAACAGAAGGGTCACGTGTCTGTATTCGTGCATCATAGAAGTTGAGTGGGTCTTAATTTGAGTCTATATTAAGACTATAGACTTATTATTATTATTATTTTTTTTTGCATTTTTCTTACATGAATTTCTCATTATGCAGTTTTTTTGTAGCACTCGAGGCCCCAAATCCTTGTTTATAGATAAGGGATCTTGAGGAAAACCAAATGCTCAACTTTTTCTGGCTCCCACTCTATGTAGCTTGTTGAGTCTTTTTAATCAATTTGCTTCCCCAGCTTGGATCATTCTTTCCTTCTTACCCTTCATTTTTTTTTGTGTTAATAAAGTTGGGTGTGACCTATGGATAAAACAAGAGCTTACATCCTATAAGTTTTGGTTAGCGTGGAACTGTGTTTAGAAATTGAAGGGATATTCAAAGATCTGTTGAAACGCTTGAGAAATATCTAGTCAGAGAAACATGTCTTAGAGAGGATTTTGTGAACATGGATGATCGAAACTTTATGATGAGTAGATGACTAGTTGAGATGATAGAAAGACATGAGAGATTGGTGGGGACATGACGACCGATTTAAGACATCCTAGATCAAATCCTCAAAGAACCATCTAGGGTACAATTGCTCAAGGAAACAACAAACTTGGTGGCTAGGAGAAGAAACTCAAGGGAAAGACTGAAAGAAAGTTATTGTTTCTAGATGATACCTAATACTGGGAGTCTGAAGAGGAAGAATGAACTCCTAAACCCAGGCGACTTGAAGGGCAAGTTAGGAGAAGAAGGCCCCAATTGAAAAAGTCCTGAGAAATCATTGAAATTTGAACTCCCATATTTGAAATCCAACATCTTGCTTGGGACGATGACTTTCTTCATTGAATTTAAGATGTTGTTTATCACATAATTTTCCGACGCTCAATGTCCTTATAACAGCTCACTAGCATTGCTAAAGATGTGCCAAGAGTAAATATTTTGTCTAGATTTTAGAGGTAGATGTTAGAGATAAAGGATGGGGTCAATTGTGGCACAAGCTGCCTTCGCACATTGTCTTCAGGAAGGAATTTTTCATTATGCATCAGATTTGTAGAGTCTAGAAACCTTGGTCGTTTTGTTCGAACTTGTCAACACCTATGTGAACACATAAGAGTACAACATTAACGTAGGGTGCCTACCAAATACGGAATGAGATTCAGTAAAGAGGCAAAGACTACCTCCTAGAGACATACTTGTCTTAAGTTTCTAGGACTGGAAAATACCCGAAAACCTTATCAACCTTTGTGAATTCATGGTTAGCCAAGTGGGTACCACTTGAAAGAAGATGTGAGTAGATAGCCTTAGCTAAGGCATCACCAATACTTGTTCATTTTCCCATAGTCACCTTTGTGTGCTTATCAATGTTTGAGTTATTTGAAGCCATCTAAAATATAACGTACTTTTTTCAACCATAGTCAATGAAGGCTAATTTTCATATGAGGGGATTGATCAAGTATTGCACATTTCACTGAGATTGTGGCCATTACATAGAGAAATATCGCCATCTCAGAAACTTTGTGAAATAGTTAAATCGGGCAGAAAGACTTAATAAGTTTATATTAGTTTACTGTGGTAGGAGGCTAGGCGAAGAACTTGCTGTAGAATAAAGAAATGAACCCATCCTAGCTTGCATAAGCCAAATTGCAGGAGTTGTATTTGTCATTTTAAGAGGATCTAAGGAAGTAGCTGACTGAGCTAATCTTAAGCGACTAAGATAAGAAGAGATAAACATTGTGATCTTCATGTGAGCACTTGTAACAGTGGTACATAACACATTCTCCAATCCAAACAAGCCACTAAGGGCAACCTCTGAAATGACATTATTGTAGTGACGACTTTGATTGTGAACTAACAAATGGTGAGTTTATTGATCGACACATGGTGAATATTTTGGTTTATTATTTTGAGAACTAAATTTCAATGTTGACCCTCCGGTTGAAATTTTTAATAAACACGACCATTATCAAGGATTTGATTTGATTGATTTGAATGCCGTCAATTTTGCAACTTGCCTACAAAGAATTGGGTTCAAGATTGACACATGATTGTACATGAACCTTGTTAACTCTGTCACACTTACAAATGATTGAGNAAATATATATATATATATATATATATATATATATATATATATATATATATATATATTAAAAAGCCCAAGGGCATATTAAAGAGAAAAGGGTACAAATTAGTTGTATGAGTGGGCCCAAATAGGGTCGTTCCAATTGATCTTATATGCACCATATCGTTTTTGGGTTTTTTGTGTGTGTTATACCGTGTGGGTTGGGTGCCTATTTTATTTAGATCGATTTGAGCGTTGAGCTAAAATCCCTAATATGTTTCTCTCATATTGTTTGAGTTGACATTGTGTTTTAAGTCGAGATCCTCAAATATGTTATATTTTATCATTTGGGTTGATATCGTGTCCGATATGAAACTCTCAAGTGAATTTTTAACACAGTAGTGTTAAAGATATAATCAATCAATTGTGCAGAAATATATTTACATTCAAGTGAATTACATCTATTATAATTTCAAAATTCGATGATTTATCTTGTAGACTTGTCAAAATCCTGAAAGCCAAGTGAGAGACTTTTGGGCCCGTGAATTTTAATATGTCAAGTTGGAGAAGTGCAAGTTCATTTACAACTCAAGTTTAAGAATAAAGTAGGTTCTAAAGGTCGAACTCAACAAACCAAAATATGATTGAGTAGCTGACAACTGTCTTCACTCAATAATCCACAAAAATGACCACAGTGAAGGAGCCCCTATTTTGTCTCTCTAATGACAACAATTGTCATACTGAAGCATGAACCAATTCTTGATGTTCTATCAACTGATTGAATGAGTAAGACAAAATCATATAGATGATCCTCTATTGGGAAAGAATAATCTCTCGGAATATTCACAATTTTGAAAGTCAAGCAGGAGAATTTTGAGCTCGTGAACTTCAAAATTTCAAGTTGGAAAAACGCAAGTTCGTTTACAGATCAAGTCTAAGACTCAAACAAATGGCCGGACTCAACATGTATGAAAATGCTTGAATTGCTGACAACTATTTTTGCTCAATACAACAACAACAACAACAACAAAATCTTAATCCAATGTGGGGTCGGCTACATGAATCCTTTTTCTCCATTGCGTCCTATTTAGTGTCATATTTTCATTTACTTTGGTCGGCTACATGAATTCTTTTTCTCCATTGCGTCCTATTTAGTGTCATATTTTCATTTAGTTATAATAAATTAAGATCATTTTTTATACAATAAGCCCAAGTTTTCCTAGGTTTACCTCTGCCTTTCTTAACATAAGTCGAATCTAAAACATCTACTCTTCTAATCAGATCATCAGATGGTCGGCGCTTAATGTGACCAAACCATCTAAGACGAATTTCTTTAATTTTGTCCGTCACAGAAGCTACACCAACCTTATCACGGATATAATCATTTCACATTTTGTCTCTAAGTGTAAAGCCACTTATCCACATAATCATTGCCATTTAGACAACACTTAACTTAGTATTATACATCTCTTTTAAAGATCAACATTCACCGCCATAAAGCATGCAGGTCTCACCACCGTCTTATAAAATTTTCCTTTCAATCTTAGCGGTACTTTTCTATCACATAAAAAGACCCAGCATTCAGCGCCATAGAGCATTGCAGGTCTCACCACCGTCTTATAAAATTTTCCTTTCAGTGTTCAGCGCCATAGAGCATTGCAGGTCTCACCACCTTCTTATAAAATTTTCCTTTCAATCTAAGTAACCATTTCTATCACACAAAAGGCTCTTATTATTATGCTTCTCTTTTAAAGGCCAACATTCAACGCCATAGAGCATTGCAGGTCTCTATTTAGTGTTATGCTTCTCTTTTAAAGGCCAACATTCAACGCCATAGAGCATTGCAGGTCTCACCGATTATTATGCTTCTCTTTTAAAGGCCAACATTCAGCGTCATATTCACCACTTATTATGCTTCTCTTTTAAAGGCCAACATTCAGTGTAATAGAGCATTGCAGGTCTCACCACCATCTATAAAATTTTCCTTTCAGTCTTAGCGATACTTTTCTATCACCTCCCCACCGTCTTATAAAATTTTCCTTTCAGTCTAAGCGGTACTTTTCTATCACATAAAAGACTCACCAACATTTTATAAAATTTTTCTTTCAGTCTAAGCGATATTTTTTTTATCACACAATAGGCCCCAAAAAAAATTTTCCTTTCAGTCTAAGCGGTACTTTTCTATCACACAAAAGGCCCGAAGCATTCCTCAACTTATTATGCTTCTCTTTTAAAGGCCAACATTCAGCGACATAAAGCATTGCAGGTCTCACCACCAGCATTCAGCGCCATAGAGCATTGCAGGTCTCACCACCGTCTTATAAAATTTTCCTTTCAGTGTTCAGCGCCATAGAGCATTGCAGGTCTCACCACCTTCTTATAAAATTTTCCTTTCAATCTAAGTAACCATTTAGAGCATTGCAGGTCTCACCACCGTCTTATAAAATTTTCCTTTCAGTCTTAGCGGTACTTTCGAATCAACACAAAAGGCCCGAAGCATTCCTCCACTTCAACCAACCAACTTGAATTCTACTATTAACATCTCTCCCCACCGTCTTATAAAATTTTCCTTTCAGTCTAAGCGGTACTTTTCTATCACATAAAAGACTCACCAACATTTTATAAAATTTTTCTTTCAGTCTAAGCGATATTTTTTTTATCACACAATAGGCCCCAAAAGTCTTAAAAAATTTTCCTTTCAGTCTAAGCGGTACTTTTCTATCACACAAAAGGCCCGAAGCATTCCTCAACTTCAACCAACCAACTTGAATTCTACTATTAACATCCCCATCTATATCACCATCGCTTTGACTCAACCAACCAACTTGAATTCTACTATTAACATCCCCATCTATATCACCATCGCTTTGAACAAAAGACCCGAGATATCTAAATCGTTCTCACATTTTAATAATTTGATCACCCAAAGTTACATTTCTGTCACTAGAGCTACTACTACTAAAATTACATTCCATGTATTCAGTTTTAGTTCTACTCAAATGAAGGCCTTTAAACTCCAATGTAGACCTCCATAATTCATGTTTTTCCTGTGTTTTTTCTTTCGTCTTATCCACGAGAAGAATATCATCAACAAAAAGCATACACCAAAGTACATCCTCTTGTAAATGTCCAGTAAGACCATCCATAACAAAAGCAAAAAGATATGGGTTTAAAGCTGATTCCTGATGTAATCCAACAGAAATAGGAAAATATTTGGTTAATCCTCCTTCAGTTCGAACACAAGTAACTGCTCTAGTATACATATCTTTAATTACTTGAATATAAGTCATATCAACACCTTTCATCTCAAGAACTCTCCCAATAATATCTTGGAACCTTATCGTAAGTTTTTTCTAAATCAATAAAAATCAAATGTAGATTCTCCTTATTATATCGAACCTTATCGTAAGCTTTTTCTAAATCAATAAAAATCAAATGTAGATTCTCCTTATTATCTATGACTTGAATATAAGTCATATCAACACATTTCTTCTCGAGAACTCTCCAAAGGATATCTCTTAAGACCTTATCGTAAGCTTTTTCTAAATCAATAAAAATCAAATGTAGATTCTCTTTATTATCTCTAAACTTCTCCATCAAACTTCTCAATAAATGTATAACTTCCATGGTAAACCTGCCAGACGTAAATCCAAATTGATTATGAGAAATATTAGTAGTACATCTTAACCTATGTTCAATTACCCTCTCTTATAATTTTAAAGTATGACACATCAACTTAATTCCTCTTTAATTTGCACACTCTTGTGCATCCCCTTTATTCTTAAAAATGGGGACCAAAATACTCTTTCTCTACCCCTCAGATATCTTTTTAGTTTTTAAAATGATATTAAAGAGTTTAGTAATCCTAGAAACTCTCAAATTTTTTAAACATTTCCATACTTCAATTGGGATATTATCAGGTCCTACAGACTTTACACCCTTAATCTTCTTTAAAGCCCCTTCAACTTCTTTTTAACTAATGAGACGATAAAAATGAAGCGTTTTATTATTATTAACAATATTAAAACCAGTAAGGTCGATTGTATTTTCAGAAACTTAATTAAAAAATTCATCAAAATAACTCACCCTCCTATATTGAATATCTTTTTCTAAGAAAAATACTTTTTGATTTTCATCTTTAATGCACTTTACTTGAGTTGAATCTTTACTTTTCTTTTCTCTCTGTTTGGCTAGTTTATACATATATTTTTTACCCTACTTAATATCTAATATATTATAAAGATAATTAAAAGCAAAGTTTTTAGTGTCACATATTGTTCTTTTAGACTCTCTGTGGGCCATTTGATATTTTTCCCAGTTCTATAAGCTTTTTTATTTAAACCAATTTTTATAACATAACTTCTTATAATTTATCTTTTCTTACACATTATTATTCCACCACCAACTATTTTTATTTATAGAAACTTTTTTCTTTGATTCTCTAAATACATCTTTTGTTACTTGTTTAATAGTGTTTGTTACTTTATCCCACATAGCATTGCTTTATCTTGAACAACCCAAGTTTTGGCATCTTGAATTTTACTGATAAAAATAATTTTATTTGTCTTTTAGGTTCTTCCATCTAATTCTACGATGATGAGTCCTAATATTTTTTATTTCACAACTCTTCATCTTAAAATTTAGAACTAATAAACGATGTTGGGTACTTAAATCCTCACTTGGAATAACCTTACAATCTTTACAATCTCGACGATCTCTTCTTCTCATAAGAAAATAATCAATGTGTTTTATCTGATTCATTCTTATAAGTAATAAGATGCTCATATTTTTTCTTGAATAAAATATTAGTAATAACAAAATCATACGCTAAAACAAAATCTAAAATAATTCTACCTTCTTCATTAGCCTTTTATCCAACCCATTTAGTTTCTTGAATACATAAGATATTAATCTTTATATGAATCATAATATCAATTATTTCACTCAATAAGGCACAAAAATGACCGTACTCTAGGCCCCTGTTTTGTTCATGTAATGACAATAACTATTCTACTGAAGCTTATCCAAGTTGACAAGTTAAGTAATCCATATCTTGAAGTTCTCTCAATAATTAAATGCGTAATACAAAACCAAATATATAATCATCATTTAAACCCTACAATCGGATGGGTTATCTAATTTAAGGAGGATATGATTGTGGTCATTTCTCACTCCTCAGTAAGTTAAAAATGATTGAATGAAGGATATTTTCAATCCCTGTTAGAAGAGGTGTTAACAAATATAAGCCAACAAGTCAATTTCTGTTGCTCCTTACTCTCCTTTATAAATTATTATGCAATTCCCGCTAGAAGATGAGTCATCAAATACGGACTAGCAGATGTCAACGTTAGTTGCTTCTTTCTCTCCCTTACAAACAATTATGCAAGCCCAACAAGATATCATTAAGTCATTTAAAGAGAACATAAACCTGAGGAAATTTTAGATAATCTTTCTGAAAACTCTCTTATGTTCAAGTATATTTTTTTAACTGATGATAAAATCCCTCCATAAGATGGGGGATATTTTTTTAGTTTATTTGAGTTGACATGCTTAATGCTGAGATCTCCCAATGTGTTTATCAGGTAAGAGGCCCATCTTTTGAGATAGTAAAAAATATAGGGTTGAGACCCCCAATGACATGGGTCAACATCATGCTTAAAATCTTGATCCGTAAATGTTTTTACTAAATACTACAATTACCTCTTTGTCAGATAGGGGCTCATTATTTGGGGTTAACATGCACTAGGTTGAGACCCTCAAATATAGTGTCAAAACTTTCCTTTATAAAACAAATAATATTAGAGTTAACAATGGACTCGAATGTCGAGATCTTCAAATATTTGCTTAACAAAATTGCTATCAATTAAAAGATATATAAAGAAGGCAAACATTTTTCTTTGACTAACCATGATCTTGAAGATTCAAGTAGGGAAATTTTGAGATTTGCAAGTTAAAATATGTTAAATCGGAAGTATATAAGTTCTACCATAACCAAGACTCTAGTGGGTCAAAAAAGTCGGATTTAATAAGCTCAAATATGGTCGATTTGCTGGCAGCTCTTCTTATTCAACAAGCCGTAAAAAAATGGCCACAGTAAGAGAGCTTCTATTTTGTTAGTTTGATCATAATGGTCATCTAGTACCCTAACCTATTTAATTTGATGAATTCAAGTGATCTAGATCCAAGAGACTTTCTCAATGGATTGTTGAAGGGTAATTCAAAGAGATTATCTACTCTCAAATGATAAATGTGCAGTTAAGCTAAAACATTCACAAGTTTATAAGCTGAAGCCTATTAAGTTAAAGAAGCACAACTTCCTTATAGTCTAAGTCTAGGATTAAAGCAGGTCTTGAAGATCAGACTCAATAAGCCTAAATATGATCAAGCCGTTGATAGCTCTCTTCACTTAATAAGCCGTAAAAATGTTCGCAACGATGAAGCCTATGTTTTGTTAGTCTGATGATAAAGATTGTCAAATTTCAACCTTAATCAACTTGATGAGTTCAAGTGGACTAGATTACGAAGATATTTTTTATATTTAAAATGTCAAAGAAAATTAAAATGAATGATGCTCACTCAAGAAAGCATCAAACTGAGCTCGATATTTTGTTCAAATAAGATGTCTGATCAAGCATAAGACAAACTAAGGAAATTATTTTCTTTAATAAGTCCGATAAACCAGAAAGCAAAGGATCGAAGAAGCTATCCCAAAGTCAATTGAAAGCTCGAGGCTATATTAAGGGAATTCAATCGTCAACAAATTTGATAAAGCACCAAGCATTGGACTGATAACTTCTTGCCACTTACTCAACATAAGCCCGAAGGTTAGTTCAATCGCATGCATTCTTCAATAAGTCCACCAAAACATAAGGCTAGGGGGAATGTATGCTCACTCACCTGACAAGCTTGTAAAGATAATTCAAGTCAATTCTTTCAATAAGTTTGCTAAAACACAAAGCTATTGTCGAAATTATGCTCACTTACTTGGTAAGTCCGCAGAGACAATTCAAATCAATTCCTTCACAACTCTATTAAAACACAAAACTAAAACATATGAAACTAGGATAGATGGAGTTCCAAAATTGCAAAAATGCTGAATGAAGAACTTTAACTAGTTTACTAAAGTGGAAAATATAGGACAAAAGTAGTTATCCCGTTGTTCGTGTAAAGTTAAGGCAGAACCAAGGGAATTTTATCGTTGATAAGCCCATCAAAGCACGAAGTAGTGAATCAGTGAGTCTTCTCTACTGACTTAATATGAGTCCGAGGGCTCGGCCACTGGTGTACATCCTTCAATCAAGTCCATCAAACTATAAAACATTGGACTGAAGGCATGCATCTCTGCCAAATCTATAAAAAAAATCAATCAATTCCTTCACCAAACATGCTAAAGCTATGACTGCAAGGCAAAAAGTGATCTCAAATTTTTCTAGACAAATCAATGAAGATAGAATAGAATAATTGTTCATCAAGTCAAAAAAAATCAATCAATTCCTTCACCAAACATGCTAAAGCTATGAGTACAAGGCAAAAAGTGTTCTCAAATTTTTCTAGACAAATCAATGAAGATAAATTAGAATAATTGTTCATCAAGTCCATCAAACATAAAGCATCAAATTGATGACCTTCATTAGGTTCACAAAGCTCTTATAACCGAGCTAAAGAATCTTAGATGCAATAAACATCCTTAGGGTTAGCTTCCTTTTTCAAAGTGGGCATCAGTCCTCAAATAATTCTTTCAACTAAGGAGCAACATCAATCAAATATATGTCTTCAATGATATAAGCCTATATGCCAAAACTCAAAATTATATTTTGCATCGACATCCGTGCAAAGTGAAACTCTAAAAGTGAAATCCAAACAAGATTTTGGAGAACCATAGGATCAATCAGTTTGCAACAAACATAACTCATTTCAGACGCGCGATGTATGACAAAAATGTACAGAACTCTACTAAGTTTGATTGAAGTTGGTGAACGTTAAATGTTAGGTCCCTAACTAGTTGATAAAACTATAAAGAAAATTAGATTAATCAGAGATATATTGAATGCTACTCAGGATCGACATCATAAATATTGCAACCAAAAACACCAAGCAGTAGAATTTGAAATTGGAAATTTCATATATTTGAAAGTCAAGCTGATGGAAGGTACATCTAGATTTATTCAAAGAAGGAAATTGAGTCCCATGTATATCAATTTGAAATTATAGAAAGATCAGTCCAATTGCTTATAGATTAATGTTACCTGCCAATATGTCAGATATTTACTGTGTCAATTTCAATATTGAGGAAATGAGTTTCAAATTGTGATGAGAGGATTTTACATGAAAACATTGAAGTACATAAAAAATTGACTTATATTGAATAGCCTGAAAGAATTTTAGAAACTGATGTTAAGAAGCTAAAAAACAAACAAATTCCATTTATTAAGATAAAGTGGAAGCGCGTGCCTGAAAAGGAAGCGATGGGAAAAAGAAGTAGGAATGCGACTGGAATATACCTCTCTTCAAATGAAATCAAAAGTTTTGTGGATGAAGTTTTCATGAGGGGAGAGCTTTGACGCCAAAAGTCTGAGAAATCTAGTAAGTTTGATAATATTTAAAAGTATCCCAAATTTCACACCCCTCATAATTCAACTGAATTACTTTTATTAAATTCTATGCATGAAATCGATCAATTCAATATAAAGTATCATGCATTAATTATGAACGGAATGGGGGATTTAAAAATTGGAAGTTATAAGGTTTATTAAATTAATTATACTTAATTAAATCCTTAATTTCCACATATACAGTGTAGCTAACCGACCTTCATGCCTTTTGTCGTTATTTTTCGATCGAATGACCTCTCGAGCTTTGGAGTCTCCTTTCCCCTCTTTCGATTACCTTCTCTCCCCCTCTGCCTGTTCGGTCTCGCTCTTTTGGGGCGTCCCACAAACTCCCATGAGAAGAATTGCAACATCGGGCACGAGCAGGCGAAGTGAGCGACACACAGAGGAGACACAGCCTGTGATTCGAAGCTCCAGGGCGATTTCGGTGAGTACAAATCCTTCTCTCATGTCATTTGAGACATTCATTTCCTTTCCCACATTTCAACATTTAAGTTTGCCTCTTTTTTATGCAATTTTCCCTTCCGACAGCTGTTGGAGGTGTTAAAATTGTATCGTAAGCATCAAATATGATTTGAAAGCTTTCGTATGGGTTTTAACACAAAATCAACAAAGTGGAGGTGAGTTTTGAGGTGTTAGGAAGTGTTGGGGAGAAATTAGGCTGTTTTTGAATGGTTAGTTATGTTGAGAAATCCGTTTATGGTATATTTCGGCACATAAGCCATGTTTTGGGCCAAATTATGAAATTCGCCAAGTTTTATGACTTCCTATGATGCTTATGAATTTTTCAGGTTGTCTATACAAGACTACGAGTTCAAGTCAAGCGTGCGAGCACTCGTTGTAGGGCTGTTCTATCAAGTCAAGTTACATAATATTGTGCTAATTTAAGAAAAATAATCATTCATAAGTTTTCATGTGAAATGCATTTAAAAATTCTTGCATATTATAGATAGATATCTACACATGGATTTCTGAATGCATGCTGACTTTTTTACTATACATATGANAATCTAAAATAGCTCTACCTTCTTCATTAGTCACTCCAAAACCGTAGCCACCATGAATATTTCTAAAATCTTGTACCACTCTACCGACATGTCCATTTAAATCTCCTCCAATAAAAAAACTTTTCTTCAAGAAGTATCATTTGTATTAAGTTTTCTAAGTCATTCCAGAATTTATCGTTAGACCCCATACCTAAACTTACTTGAGGAGCATAAGCACTTATAATATTTAAAATCTTAGTAGCAATGATAATCTTATGGGCTACAATTCTATTTCCATCTCTATAAATTTTTACAACATTATCTTTCAAACTCTTATCTATAATTACACCTACACCGTTTCTAGTGCGACTCTTACCAGAATACCAAAGTTTAAAACCTAAGTTATCAATTTTCTTAGTCCAACCCATTTAGTTTCTTGAATACATAAGATATTAATCTTTCTATGAATCATAATATCAATTATTTCACTCAATAAGGCACAAAAATGACCGTACTTTAGGAACCCCTTTTTTGTTCAAATAATGACAATAACTATTCTACTGAAGCTTATCCAAGCTGATAAGTTAAATAATCCATATCTTGAAGTTCTCTCAATTAATTAAATGCGTAATTCAAAACCAAATATATAATCATCATTTAAACCCTACAATCGGATGGGTTATCTAATTTAAGCAGGATATGATTGTGGTCATTTCTCACTCCTCGGTAAGTAAAAAATGATTGAATGAAGGATATTTTCAATCCCTGTTAGAAGAGGGGTTAACAAATATAAGCCAACAAGTCAATTTCTGTTGCTCCTTACTCTCCCTTATAAATTATTATGCAATTCCCACTAGAAGATGAGTCATCAAATGCGGACTAGCAGATGTCAACGTTAGTTGCTTCTTTCTCTCCCTTACAAACAATTATGTAAGCCCAACGAGAAATCATTAAGTCATTTAAAGAGAACATAAGCCTGAGGAAATTTTAGATAATCTTTCTGAAAACTCTCTTATGTTCAAGTATATTTTTCTAACTAATGATAAAATCCCTCCATGAGATGGGGGATATTTTTTTAGTTTATTTGGGTTGACATGCTTAATGCTGAGATCTCCCAATGTGTTTATCAGTTAAGAGGCCCATCTTTTGAGATTAATAACAAATATAGGGTTGAGACCCCCAATGACGTGGGTCAACATCATGCTTAAAATCTTGATCCGTAAATGTTTTTACTAAATACTACAATTACCTCTTTGTCAGATTGGGGCTCATTAATTGGGGTTAGCAACATGCACCAGGTTGAGACCCTCAAATATAGTGTCAAAACTTTCCTTTATAAAACGAATAATATTAGAGTTAACATTGTACTTGAATGTCGAGATCTTCAAATATTTGCTTAACAAAATTGTTGTCAATTAAAAGATATATAAAGAAGGCAAACATTTTTCTTTGACTATCCAAGATCTTGAAGATTCAATTAGAGAAATTTTGAGATTTGCAAGTTACAATATGTTAAATTGGAAGTATATAAGTTCTACCATAACCAACACTCTAGTGGGTTAGAAAATTCGGATTTAATAAGCTCAAATATGGTCGATTTGCTGGCAGCTCTTCTTATTCAACAAGCCGTAAAAAAATGGCCACAGTAAGAGAGCTTCTATTTTGTTAGTCTGATCATAATAGTCATCTAGTTCCCTAACCTATTTAATTTGATGAATTCAAGTGATCCAGATCCAAGAGACTTTCTCAATGGATTGTTGAAGGGTAATTCAAAGAGATTATCTACTCTCAAATGATAAATGTGCAGTTAAGCTAAAACATTCACAAGTTTATAAGCTGAAGCCTATTAAGTTAAAGAAGCACAACTTCCTTATAGTCTAAGTCTAGGATTAAAGCAGGTCTTGAAGATCAGACTTAATAAGCCTAAATTTGATCAAGCCGTTGATAGCTCTCTTCATTTAATAAGCCGTAAAAATGTTCGCAACGAAGAAGCCTATGTTTTGTTAGTCTGATGATAAAGATTGCCAAATTTCAACCTAAATCAACTTGATGAGTTCAAGTGGACTAGACTACAAAGATATTTTTCATATTTAAAATGTCAAAGAAAATCAAAATGAATGATGCTCACTCAAGAAAGCATCAAACTGAGCTTGGCATTTTGTTCAAATAAGAAAATCCCAACTTATTTTAAGATGTCTGATCAAGCATAAGACAAACTGAGGAAATTATTTTCTTTAATAAGTTCAATAAACCAGAAAGCAAAGGATCGAAGAAGTATCCCAAAGTCAATTCAAAGCTCGAGGCTATATTAAGGGAATTCAATCGTCAACAAATTTGATAAAGCACCAAGCATGGGACTGATAACTTCTTGACACTTACTCAGCATGAGCCCGAAGGTTAGTTCAATCGCATGCATTCTTCAATAAGTCCACCAAAACATAAGGCTAGGGGGAATGTATGCTCACTCACCTGACAAGCTTGTAAAGATAAGTCAAGTCAATTCTTTCAATAAGTTTGCTAAAACACAAAACTAGTGTCGAAATTATGCTCACTTACTTGGTTAGTGTGCAGAGACAATTCAAATCAATTCCTTCACAAGTCTATCAAAACACAAAACCAAAACATATGAAACTAGGATAGATGGAGTTCCAAAATTGCAAAAATGCTGAATGAAGAACTTTAACTAGTTTACTAAAGTGGAAAATATAGGACAAAAGTAGTTATCCCGTTGTTCGTGTAAAGTTAAGGCAGAACCAAGGGAATTTTATCGTTGATAAGCCCATCAAAGCACCAAGTACTGAATCGGCGAGTTTTTTCTACTGACTTAATATAAGTTCGAGGACTAGGCCACTGGTGTACATCCTTCAATCAAGTCCATTAAACTATAAAACATTGGACTGAAGGCATGTATCTCTGCCAAATCTACAAAAAAAATCAATCAATTCCTTCACCAAACATGCTAAAGCTATGACTACAAGGCAAAAAGTGATCTCAATTTTTGCTAGACAAATCAATGAAGATAGAATAGAATAATTGTTCATCAAGTCCATCATGCAAAAGCTACAAAAAAAATCAATCAATTCCTTCACCAAACATGCTAAAGCTATGAGTACAAGGCAAAAAGTGTTCTCAAATTTTTCTAGACAAATCAATGAAGATAAATTAGAATAATTGTTCATCAAGTCCATCAAACATAAAGCATCAAATTGATGACCTTCATTAGGTTCACAAAGCTCTTACAACCGAGCTATAGAATCTTAGATCCAATAAACTTTATTAGGGTTAGCTTCCTTTTTCAAAGTGGGCATCAGTCTTCAAATAGTTCTTTCAACTAAGGAGCAATATCAATCAAATATCAGTCTTCAATGATATAAGCCTATATGCCAGAACTCAAAATTATATTTTGCATCGACATCCGTGTAAAGTGAAACTTTGAAAGTGAAATCCAAACAAGATTTTGGAGAACCATAGGATCAATCAGTTTGCGACAAACATAACTCATTTTAGACGCGTGATGTATGACAAAAAGTACAGAACTATACTAAGTTTGATTGAAGTTGGTGAACGTTAAATGTTAGGTCCCTAACTAGTTGATAAAACCATAAAGAAAATTAGATTAATCAAAGATATATTGAATGCTACTCAGGATCGAAATCATAAATATTGCAACCCAAAACACCAAGCAGGAGAATTTGAAATTGGAAATTTCATATATTTGAAAGTTAAGCTGATGGAAGGTACATCTAGATTTATTCAAAGGAGGAAATTGAGTCCCATGTACATTGGTTTGAAATTATAGAAAAGATCAGTCCAATTGCTTACAGATTAATGTTACCTGCAAATATGTCATATATTTACTGTGTCAATTTCAATATTGAGGAAATGAGTTTCAAATTATGACAAGAGGATTTTACATGAAAACATTGAAGTACACAAAAATTTGACTTATATTAAATAACCTGAAAGAATTTTAGAAACTGATGTTAAGAAGCTAAGAAACAAACGATTTCCTTTTTTAAGATAAAGTGGAAGCACGTGTCTGAAAAGAAAGTGATGGGAAAAAGAAACAGGAATGCGACTGGAATATACCTCTCTTCAAATGAAATCAAAAGTTTTGTGGATGACGTTTTCATGAGGGGAGAGTTGTGACACCAAAAGTCTGAGAAATCAAGTAAGTTTGACAATATTTAAAAGTATCCCAAATTTCACACCCCTCATAATTCAAATGAATTACTTTTATTAAATTCTATGTATGAAATCGATCAATTCAATATAAAGTATCATTCATGAATTATGAACGGAATGGGGGATTTAAAATTTGGAAGTTAATAAGGTTTATTAAATTAATTATACTTAATTAAATCCTTAATTTCCACATATTCAGTGTAGCTAACCGAACTTCATGCCTTTTGTCGTTATTTTTCGATCGAATGACCTCTCGAGCTTTGGAGTCTCCTTTCCCCTCTTTCGATTACCTTCCCTCCCCCTCTGCCTGTTCGGTATCGCTCTTTTGGGGCGTCCCACAAACTCCCATGAGAAGAATTGCAACACCGGGGCACGAGCAGGCGAAGTGAGCGACACAGAGGGGAGACAGCTTGTGATTCGAAGCTCCAGGGCGATTTCGATGAGTACAAATCCTTCTCTCATGTCATTTGAGACATTCATTTCCTTTCCCACATTTCAACATTTAAGTTTGCAACCTTCATGCCTCTTTTTTATGCAATTTTCCCTTCCGACAGCTGGTGGAGGTGTTAAAATTGTATCGTAAGCATCAAATATTATTTGAAAGCTTCCGTGTGGGTTTTAGCACAAAATCAACAAAGTGGAGGTGAGTTTTGAGGTGTTAGGAAGTGTTGGGGAGAAATTAGGCTGTTTTTGAAGGGTTAGTTATGTTGAGAAATCCGTTTATGGTATATTTTGGCACATAAGCCATGTTTTGGGCCAAATTATGAAATTAGCCAAGTTGTATGACTTCCTATGATGCTTATGAATTTCCAGGTTGTCTATACAAGTCTGTGAGTTCAAGTCAAGCGTGTGGGCACTCGTTGTAGGGCTGCTCTATCAAGTCAAGTTACATAATATTGTGCTAATTTAAGAAAAAGTAATCATTCATAGGTTTTCATATGAAATGAATTTAAAAATTCTTGCATATTATAGATAGATATCTACACGTGGATGTTTGAATGCATGCTGACTTTTTTACTATACATATGATGCTATGCTATACTATGATACACTGCAGGTATTCATTTATAATTCATATATATATATGAAATGTCTATGAATGCATGCTACATGTATTATGCTTTAACAAATGTCACAAGAAAAACTATGGGTAAATTATTATAGGAGTGTTGTAAGTGCACTAAGCAGAGATTTGATATTCCCGACTCCTGATATTTAGGCTGTGACGAAACTTTGGGAACCATTGAAATTAGGCGGTGACAAAAAGTTAGGGAACCGTTAGTATTAGTGGGGCTATCGATAACTGCCATGTTGGGGGAAACCCAACTTTCATGATAGTTTATATGACCTTTGAGGCAAAGTGATAACCCATGATATGAAAATAGTTGAGATCTATACATTTACAAGTGACATTATTATGAAATGCACCTTAATTTAAATAGATGTTGGAATTTTTTTAAAATTTTGGCCAGATTTGGGCATGCAAACAGCTAAAAAAATGTGAACATATTGAATGTACAAAATAATTCAAAGTTTACACATTTTGAACTTACAACATAATTTAAAATATGAACTATTTTGGCTTGCAGATAACTCCAAAATATGAATTATTTGTACTTGCAAATAGCTTAAAATGTAAACTTTTTAGACTTGAAAATGACTCAAAATGTGCAATAATTGATTTTGAACTTTTTAGTAAATGTAGATTTCCAAAATAATTAAGAACAATTTCCACATTTAATTGTAATGGAACTTATTTTTAAAATTTAAGACTTTAGGGATAGAGATGCTAATAATCATACATTATTTTGAATGGATGAATCAAAATTTAAATTTAATTCATTTCGCTACCAAATTCACAACTCAATTATGCTAGTGGACCGAAGGTGATAAAAGACTTAAAAATTTTGCATGTAGTCCAAAGTCATAATATCTGCATAAACTTCTAAATTATTTGAATAACTTTTAACTTAATGATATTCATCATCAAATTTGTAATATATTTGCTAGCAAACAAAATTCGATTCTTTTTAAAGCCAAAATGAAGCCGTGTAATCCAAAATCATAATTTTTGGCAAACATTTCAAGTTTTGAATGATTTTAAAGTTTATACAAACTTCAGTGCTATTTCTTAGGCCAATGGTAATGCTTTGGAATTTGTGCAAGCACTTTAGGAATTGTATTAGTGTATGTTTTTTGAATATTTATATGAATGTGTTAGTTATGTATAATTTCAGAGTTTTGTATATGCCTCTTGAAACAAATTTCATCTCAAATTCATATTTTTTAAAGATCATGCAAGTGGCTTAAAGCTTATAAATATCTGTAAGCTATTCAACTGTATAAAATTTAAAATCCATATGAGCTCCGATGATCATGTTAAGCAGTTAGATTCGTTCTTCTTGAGAATGCTACACTAACTAATATGAAATTATTTTAAATATGTTGCTTCAAGAAGTGTGTAATCAATTCAAAAAGCTTGCATAATTTTTAAGGTGTCTAAACTATTTGAAATTGAATACCCGCATGTGTTCCAACAAATGTATAGAATGCTCAAATACTTAGTTTGAGAATACTACCACTAACTTAAAATTAAGATTAAATTACCCGCATCTGCTCCATCAAATTGACTATCTAAACTTAAATGATCTGAGAATGTTGCGTTGGTTCAAATGAGATTTTCACATAAATTGCTGTCATTCGAAAAGTTTATACATTTTTTCTGTTAAAAAGTCTATGCTTATCTTAATTTTGTAATAAAATCTCAACTTTGAAATAAAATTTAGGACATTTAAATTAGAATTAAATTATGCATGCTTTCTCACTCAACTCATCTGATCTTTCTTTTAAGGACTGTAGTTGACAAGTCTAAAAGTTTTTAATAATGTCCAATAACAAATATAACAAATTGCAAGTACATATCACCTAATATGATTATTCTTAAGGATCAAAGTAGCCTCCATAATTTTTAATAATGTCCAATACTCAAAGGAAGGCCTTTAGACTCTAATTTAGACTTCCATAATTTAAGTTTTTTCTGAGCTTTCTCTCTCGTCTTATCCACGAGAAGTATATCATCAACAAAAAACATACACCAAGGTAAATCCTCTTGTAAATGTCTAGTAAGAGCATCCATAGCTAAAGCAAAAAAGTATGGGCTTAAAGCTGATTCTGATGTAATCCAAAAGAAATAGGAAAATATTCGATCAATCCTCTTTGAACACAAGTAACAGCTTTAGTATACATATCTTTAATGACTTGAATATAAGTCATATCAACGGAACACAAGTAACAACTCTAGTATACATATCTTTAATGACTTGAATATAAGTCATATCAACATAACACAAGTAACAGTTCTAGTATACATATCTTTAATGACTTGAATATAAGTCATATCAACACCTTTCTCGTAACAGCTCTAGTATACATATCTTTAATGACTTGAATATAAGTCATATCAACACCTTTCTTTCTAACAACTCTAGTATACATATCTTTAATGACTTGAATATAAGTCATATCAACACCTTTCTTCGCAAGAACTCTCCAAAAGATATTTCTTGGAAGTTTATCGTAAGCTTTTTCTAAATCAATAAAAATCATATGTAGATCCTCTTTATTATCTCTGAACTGTTCCATCAAACCTCTCAATAAATATATAGCTTCCATGGTAGACCTACCCGGTGTAAATTGAAATTGATTATGAGAAATCTTTGTAATATGTCTTAACCTATGTTCAATTACCCTCCCATAATTTTAAAGTATGTCGCACCAACTTAATTTCTCTATAATTTGCACACTCTTTTGTATCCCCTTTATTTTTAAAAATGAGGACTTAAATACTCTTCCTCCAAACCTCAGACATCTTTTTAGTTTTTAAAATAATATTAGAGATTAGTAAGCTAAGAAACTCCTAAATCTTTTATATATTTCCACACTTCAATTGGGATATCATCAGGTTCTACAGACTTTCCACCCTTAGTTTTCTTTAGAGCGTCTNAACAAATGTATAGAATGCTCAAATACTTAGTTTGAGAATACTACCACTAACTTAAAATTAAGATTAAATTACTTGCATCTGCTCCATCAAATTGACTAACTATCTAAACTTAAATGATCTGAGAATGTTGCGGTGGTTCAAATGAGATTTTCACATAAATTGCTGTCATTCGAAAAGTTTATACATTTTTTTTGTTAAAAATTCTATGCTTATCTTAATTTTGTAATAAAATCTAAACTTTGAAATAAAATTTAGGACATTTAAATTAGAATTAAATTATGCATGCTTTCTCACTCACTCATCTGATCTTTCTTTTAAGGACTGTAGTTGACAAGTCTAAAATTTTTTAATAATGTCCAATAACAAATATAACAAATTGCAAGTACAGATCACCTAATCTGATTATTCTTATCTTAAGGATCAAAATAGACCTCCATAATTTTTAATAATGTCCAATACTCAAAGGAAGGCCTTTAGACTCTAATGTAGACTTCCATAATTTAAGTTTTTTCTGAGCTTTCTCTCTCGTCTTATCCACGAGAAGGATATCATCAACAAAAAACATACACCAAGGTAAATCCTCTTGTAAATGTCCAGTAAGAGCATCCATAGCTAAAGCAAAAAAATATGGGCTTAAAGCTGATTCTGATGTAATCCAAAAGAAATAGGAAAATATTTGATCAATCTTCCTTCTGTTCAAACACAAGTAACAACTGTAGTATACATATTTTTAATGACTTAAATATAAGTCATATCAACACCTTTCTTCGCAAGAACTCTCCAAAAGATATTTCTTGGAAGTTTATCGTAAGCTTTTTCTAAATCAATAAAAATCATATGTAGATCCTCTTTATTATCTCCGAACTGCTCCATCAAACCTCTTAATAAATGTATAGCTTCCATAGTAGACCTACCCAGTGTAAATTGAAATTGATTATGAGAAATCTTTGTAATATGTCTTAACCTATGTTCAATTAATCTCCCATAATTTTAAAGTATGTCGCACCAACTTAATTTGTCTATAATTTGCACACTCTTTTGTATCCCCTTTATTTTAAAAAATGAGGACTTAAATACTCTTCCTCCACACCTCAGACATCTTTTTAGTTTTTAAAATAATATTAGAGATTAGTAAGCTAAGAAAGTCTTCTATATATTTCCACACTTCAATTGGGATATCATCAGGTTCTATAGACTCTCCATCCTTAATTTTCTTTAGAGCGTCCTCAACTTCCTTTTTACTAATACAACGGTAAAAATGAAACATTTTATTATTATTAACAATATTAAGATCACTAAGGTCGATCGTATTTTTAGAAACTTTATTAAAAAGTTTATCAAAATAATTCACCCATCTATATTGAATATTTTTTTCTAAAAAAATACTTTTTGATTTTCATCTTTAATACACTTTACTTGAGTTTAATCTTTACTTTTCATGTACAGTCATATGCAATCATAAATTCAATCTTTTACAGGTACAATGCAAAAGTTGACAGGGTTCAAATCAATCAAATCAAATCCTCGATGGCCGTGTTGACTGAAAATCCCAATCGAATGGGTGAACTTTGAAATCATTTTTCAAATCAAGTTATAAAAATAATAAACTGAAACTTTCAAGGCAATCATCTAAAGGCTTAAAGAAAGCAAATCAAAATGCCCAAGTAAAAATCAATCATATCAAAACTTAAAGCAAATTCCATCCACCCCTCATAACAGTTTATCATGGGTGATAAATTTTTGACTAACTTCAGCTCACTATAGTGAATGTTATGTTGAGTGTATTATTATATTTAAACTCAAGGTAATATCATACAAGTAAGGATTGAGCCTGAGCCCTCTATCCACTTGGCTTAGCCAAAAAAGCTTCACAAAAAGTAGTGTTTACAACTAGGGCCCTTTGACTGGGTGATTGCTACCAATGTCATCATTAAATTACGGTCACGACTGCGGTTTGCATGTTCTCCAATGAATTTCTACTATTTGAGTTGTCAATTATAAGAGTACATTTGATTGACACAAAATTTTAATTTAGCTAAGGTTGACTTATATTTATTTTCTTAGACAAATATCCATCATAGATCTCTCTTAGACAAATATCTACTTTTTGAACGATGTAACCCATGGTTGTTGACAAGGATTTTTCAGTCAGGTTGGGTTGATTTTCTCCTTTAAGTAGATCATGCACCATGACCAGCCAGGATGACAAAATCATATGATTTTGATGTGGTTCGTCATTACTTCTCCCACCATCTGCTCTAAGTTCTAGGTGACGATCAATTTAAAAATCTTAAGTTCTCTACTATTATATGCTAAATATTCCATGCTTAATGACTGACGTTATTTGAAAATGCTCTCCCATTATTAGGAGCGGTAATTAACCATAGGGGATTCCGCCTATGGGAAAACTCGAACCAAAAATCAAAAAGTTCTTACAAAATTAGAGAGAAATTGCAGGGTAGTTTCTTATCTACAATCTTATCTGTCCTCTAAAAACTAGACCTAGAATTACCAAATACAATGCTCTCAACAACAACAAGAGTTCAGGGAGGCAATTTTTTGGAGCCCATAGCGCGGTGAGCCTATTTAAAGTGATAATTTTTCTATGTGAGTGAGCTCATAAGATGGGTGACTATAAGATGTGGGTAAATGATATGAATTAAGTGAGAGCTTAATTGGCTGAAATAGCCGACTCACTAAAGATTAACTTGTCCATGAGAGCGAAAATCATCGATAGCGATTAACTCTCATGTGAGGGTTAAATTATTAGCAACATTTAAGTTGCCCTTGAGAGTAAAAATCAATAACTTTTAACTTGCCAATTAGAGCGAATATCATCTTAGGTCTTAAGAGGTTGATTTGCCCAAAAGGATCACAAGAAAATGGGTTGATACATTTGCTCAGTATGAGCTCACTGGATTAGGCTCACCATGGATTCTCTAGCCAAATTTGGGGTAGGTGTCCGCTAGAAAAACTTAGAGATGGACAGGCCAATTGGGATATGGGAGAAACCACCCAACAAGTTCAAGGCTTCAAGCCTCTAGCAACAACATGGATGCCCACCATAAAGAAACATTCATCATGTCTGGAAGACAAACTCTTTTCCATTTGTAGTAGTTTGACAGACCCACAATACTAGATAGGCCGCCTACAACTATAGAGGCTACAAGGCCTACACCATTGGGAGACCTAAAGACTCCCCCATAGACTGATTGATAGTCTGAGTGAGAGATTTAGGCTACAAGTCTTCTATTATTCTTTAAACTATTTTTTATATGTATTGCACATTCTTTAACATTTTTTATGACGCTCAAGACCACAGATCCATGTCTATAAGTTCCTAGGGAGAGCCAAAGGCTTGACTATTCCTAGCCTTTGCTCATTTTAGCTTCTTGAGGCTTTTCGGGTGGATCTAATTCTCCTACTTGTATCTCTCCTTCCTCTTGTTCTTCGCTTTTTCTTTTGAGTTAGTAAGGTCCGGTGTGAACCATGAACAAAATAGGACCCAACAATAAGGAAATTATTTGGCTTCTTTAATTCATTAGTAATCATGCTTCTATTGGGTTAACTAGCAATTTGTTAGGTTTCTAATGAACCATTAATCTGGCTAAATAATGCAATAAGTAGGTTCACTTATGAATTAACTAGTTGTTATTGAATATTATAGCTAATTAATGAATCATACATCGTTCATGACATCCAAAATGTAGCCAATCAAAGGGCTCTTCATGAGCTCCAAGATACTCTATCTGAGTGGGTATATCTTACTCGCAAAATCTTATTCTTGCTTGCAAGACAAGGAAGTGCCTTATAATTGCAGAGGTCTTTAAGCATCCTCATTTGGGACAATACTTAAGTGTCCGTGTGCTTCACACAATTTGATAAGGTTGATCGAAGTTCTTAGATCCTTATGTAGAATCTCTTNTATATATATGAAATGTCTATGAATGCATGCTACATGTATTATGCTTTAACAAATGTCACAAGAAAAACTATGAGTAAATTATTATAGGAGTGTTGTAAGTGCACTAAGCAGAGATGTGATATTCCCGACTCCTGATATTTAGGCTGTGACAAAACTTTGCGAACCATTGAAATTAGGCGGTGACAAAAAGTGAGGAAACCGTTGGTATCAGTGGGGCTATTAATAACTACTATGTTGGGGGAAACCCAACTTTCATGATAGTTTATATAACCTTTGAGGGAGAGTGATAACCCAGGATATGAAAATAGTTGAGACTTAAACATTTACAGGTGACATTATTATGAAATGCACTTTAATTTAAATAGATGTTGGAATTTTTCCAAAATTTTGGCCAGATTTGGGCTTGCAAACAGCTAAAAAAATGTGAACATATTGAATGTACAAAATAATTCAAAGTTTACACATTTTGAACTTACAACATAATTTAAAATATGAACTATTTTGGCTTGCAGATAACTCCAAAATATGAATTATTTGTACTTGCAAATAGCTTAAAATGTAAACTTTTTAGACTTGAAAATGACTCAAAATGTGCAATAATTGATTTTGAACTTTTTAGCAAATGTAGATTTCCAAAATAATTAAGAACAATTTCCACATTTAATTATAATTGAACCTATTTTTTAAAATTTAAGACTTTGGGGATAGAAATGCTAATAATCATACATTATTTTGAATGGATGAATCAAAATTTAAATTTAATTCATTTCGCCACCAAATTCACAACTCAATTATGCTAGTGGACCGAAGGTGATAAAAGACTTAAAAATTTTGCATGTAGTCCAAAGTCATAATATCTGCATAAACTTTTAAATTATTTGAATAACTTTTAACCTAATGATATTCGATATCAAATTTGTAATATATTTGCTAGCAAACAAAATTCGATTCTTTTTAAAGCCAAAATGAAGCCGTGTAATCCAAAATCATAATATTTTGGCAAACATTTCAAGTTTTGAATGATTTTAAAGTTTATACAAACTTCAATGCTATTTCTTAGGCCAAATGTAATGCTTTGGAATTTGTGCAAGCACTTTTAAGAATTGTATTAGTGTATGTTTTTTGAATATTTATATAAATGTGTTAGTTATGTATAATTTCAGAGTTTTGTATATGCCTCTTGAAACAAATTTCATCTCAAATTCATATTTTTTAAAGATCGTGCAAGTGGCTTAAAGCTTATAAATATCTGTAAGCTATTCAACTGTATGAAATTTAAAATCCATATGAGCTCCGATGATCATGTTAAGCAGTTAGATTCGTTCTTCTTGAGAATGCTACGCTAACTAATATGAAATTATTTTAAAATATGTTGCTTCAAGAAGCATGCAATCAATTCAAAAAGCTTGCATAATTTTTAAGGTGTCTAAACTATTTGAAATTGAATGCCCGCATGTGTTCCAACAAATGTATAGAATGCTCAAATACTTAGTTTGAGAATACTACCACTAACTTAAAATTAAGATTAAATTACTTGCATCTGCTCCATCAAATTGACTAACTATCTAAACTTAAATGATCTGAGAATGTTGCGGTGGTTCAAATGAGATTTTCACATAAATTGCTGTCATTCGAAAAGTTTATACATTTTTTTTGTTAAAAATTCTATGCTTATCTTAATTTTGTAATAAAATCTAAACTTTGAAATAAAATTTAGGACATTTAAATTAGAATTAAATTATGCATGCTTTCTCACTCACTCATCTGATCTTTCTTTTAAGGACTGTAGTTGACAAGTCTAAAATTTTTTAATAATGTCCAATAACAAATATAACAAATTGCAAGTACAGATCACCTAATCTGATTATTCTTATCTTAAGGATCAAAATAGACCTCCATAATTTTTAATAATGTCCAATACTCAAAGGAAGGCCTTTAGACTCTAATGTAGACTTCCATAATTTAAGTTTTTTCTGAGCTTTCTCTCTCGTCTTATCCACGAGAAGGATATCATCAACAAAAAACATACACCAAGGTAAATCCTCTTGTAAATGTCTAGTAAGAGCATCCATAGCTAAAGCAAAAAAATATGGGCTTAAAGCTGATTCTGATGTAATCCAAAAGAAATAGGAAAATATTTGATCAATCTTCCTTCTGTTCAAACACAAGTAACAACTGTAGTATACATATTTTTAATGACTTAAATATAAGTCATATCAACACCTTTCTTCGCAAGAACTCTCCAAAAGATATTTCTTGGAAGTTTATCGTAAGCTTTTTCTAAATCAATAAAAATCATATGTAGATCCTCTTTATTATCTCCGAACTGCTCCATCAAACCTCTTAATAAATGTATAGCTTCCATAGTAGACCTACCCAGTGTAAATTGAAATTGATTATGAGAAATCTTTGTAATATGTCTTAACCTATGTTCAATTAATCTCCCATAATTTTAAAGTATGTCGCACCAACTTAATTTGTCTATAATTTGCACACTCTTTTGTATCCCCTTTATTTTAAAAAATGAGGACTTAAATACTCTTCCTCCACACCTCAGACATCTTTTTAGTTTTTAAAATAATATTAGAGATTAGTAAGCTAAGAAAGTCTTCTATATATTTCCACACTTCAATTGGGATATCATCAGGTTCTATAGACTCTCCATCCTTAATTTTCTTTAGAGCGTCCTCAACTTCCTTTTTACTAATACAACGGTAAAAATGAAACATTTTATTATTATTAACAATATTAAGATCACTAAGGTCGATCGTATTTTTAGAAACTTTATTAAAAAGTTTATCAAAATAATTCACCCATCTATATTGAATATTTTTTTCTAAAAAAATACTTTTTGATTTTCATCTTTAATACACTTTACTTGAGTTTAATCTTTACTTTTCATGTACAGTCATATGCAATCATAAATTCAATCTTTTACAGGTACAATGCAAAAGTTGACAGGGTTCAAATCAATCAAATCAAATCCTCGATGGCCGTGTTGACTGAAAATCCCAATCGAATGGGCGAACTTTGAAATCATTTTTCAAATCAAGTTCTAAAAGTAATAAACTGAAACTTTCAAGTTAAAGGCAATCACCTAAAGGCTTAAAGAAAGCAAATCAAAATACCCAAGTAAAAATCAATCATATTAAAACTTAAAGCAAATTCCGTCCACCCCTCATAAGAGTTTATCATGAGTGATAAATTTTTGACTAACTTCAGCTCACTATAGTGAATGTTATGTTGAGTGCATAATTATATTTAAACTCAAGGTAATATCATGCAAGTAAGGATTGAGCCTGAGCCCTCTATCCACTTGGCTTAGCCAAAAAAGCTTCACAAAAAGTAGTGTTTACAACTAAGGCCCTTTGACTGGGTGGTTGCTATCAATTTCATCATTAAATTACGGTTACGACTGCAGTTTGCATGTTCTCCAATGAATTTCTACTATTTGAGTTATCAATTATAAGAGTACATTTGATTGACACAAAATTTTAAGTTAGCTAAGGTTCACTATATTTATTTTCTTAGACAAATATCCATCATAGATCTCTCTTAGATAAATATCTACTTTTTGAACAACTTAACCCATGGTTGTTGACAAGGATTTTTCAGTTAGGTTGGGTTGATTTCCTCCTTTATGTAGATCATGTACCATGACCAGCCGGGATGACAAAATCATATGATTTTGATGTGGTTCGTCATTACTTCTCCCACCATCTGCTTTAAGTTCAAGGTGACGATCAATTTAAAAATCTTAAGTTCTCTACTATTATATGCTGAATACTCAATGCTTAATGACTGACGTTATTCAAAAATGCTCTCCAATTATTAGGAGGGTTAATTGACCATAGGAGATTGCACCTATGGGAAAACTCGAACCAAAAATCAAAAAGTTCTTACAAAATTAGAGAGAAATTGCAGGGTAGTTTCTTATCTACAATCCTATCTGTCCTCTAAAAACTTGACCTAGAATTACCAAATACAATGCTCTCAACAACAACAAGAGTTCAAAGAGGCAAATTTTTGGAGCCATAGTGCGGTGAGCCTATTTAAAGTGAAAATTTTTCTATGTGAGTGAGCTCATAAAGCGGGTGACTATAAGATGTGGGTAAATAATATGAATTAAGTGAGAGCTTAATTGGCTGAAATAGCCGACTCACTAAAGATTAACTTGCCCATGAGAGCGAAAATCATCTATAGCAATTAACTCTCATGTGAGGGTTAAATTATTAGCAACATTTAAGTTTCCCTTGAGAGTAAAAATCAATAACTTTTAACTTGCCAATTAGAGCGAATATCATCTTAGGTCTTAAGAGGTTGATTTGCCCAAAAGGATCACAAGAAAACGGGTTTGATAAATTTGCTCAATATGAGCTCACTAGATTAGGCTCACCATGGATTCTCCAGCCAAATTTGGGGTAGGTGTCCGCTAGCAAAACTTAGAGATGGACACGCCAATTGGGATCTGGGAGAAACCTCCCAACAAGTTCAAGGCTTCAAGCCTCTAGCAACAACATGGATGCCCACCATAAAGAAACATTCATCATGTCTGGAAGACAAACTCTTTTCCATTTGTAGTAGTTTGACAGACCCACAATACTAGATAGGCCGCCTACAACTATAGAGGCTACAAGGCCTACACCATTGGGAGACCTAAAGACTCCCCCATAGACTGATTGATAGTCTGAGTGAGAGATTTAGGCTATAAGTCTTCTATTATTCTTTATACTATTTTTTATATGTATTGCACATTCTTTAACATTTTTTATGACGCTCAAGACCGCAAATCCATGTCTATAAGTTCCTAGGGAGAGCCAAAGGCTTGACTATTCCTAGCCTTTGCTCATTGTAGCTTCTTGAGGCTTTTCAGGTGGATCTAATTCTCCTACTTGTATCTCTCCTTCCTCCTGTTCTTCGCTTTTTCTTTTGAGTTAGTAAGGTCCGGTGTGAACCATGAACAAAATAGGACCCAACAATAAGGAAATTATTTGGCTTCTTTAATTCATTAGTAATCATGCTTCTATTGGGTTAACTAGCAAATTGTTAGGTTTCTAATTAACCATTAATCTGGCTAAATAATGCAATAAGTAGGTTCAATTATGAATTAACTAGTTGTTATTGAATATTATAGCTTATTAATGAATCATACATCCTTCATAACATCCAAAATGTAGCCAATCAAAGGGCTCTTCATGAGCTCCAAGATACTCTATCTGAGTGGGTATATCTTACTCACAAAATCTTATTCTTGCTTGCAAGACAAGGAAGTGCCTTATAATTGCAGGGTCTTTAAGCATCCTCATTTGGGACAATACTTAAGTGTCCGTGTGCTTCACACAATTTGATGAGGTTGATCAAAGTTCTTAGATCTTTATGTAAAATCTCACCTAGTTGATTTTGGCTGGTAATAATTTGGGTGTATTGGATCCTTTGCAACTCTTCTTGAAATCCCACGCAAGATACGCTGCACAAAAACACAACATATTAAATAAGTTTCGACAATCTTGTCTTTATGATTCCTCTCATGATCTCCATACTACTAAAAGGTTCCTTTGGGAGTTTAATCCTTCAAGTTGCTATGTTTTTTCTTGCATTTTAGATCTTTTCTCTTATGCTTTCTTGAATTTGGCAGAGCTTTTACTAAAATTTTCTCTAGTTTAGATTCAGGAAACCTGCATAGTATCCGGGCTTGTCTTTCTTATCAGAGACTCTTAAAATGTGGATTAGAATGGACCATTCTCCAAACCAACAAATGCTCCTCTCTAATATAATTGCTTGCATGCGGTTTTATGTTGCTCTCCCTATTGAACTAGATTTTTTGTCGTGCTTAGCACAACATTTTTAATAGTGAATCTTACCTCTATACCTATGATAGCCCTAGCTTTAGATACGGTTTCCATTTTTTATTGTGAATGTTTTCTTCAACACTTTTCTTTCCTCACAGTGATTATTTCTTGCAGCTTATTGGGAAAACACCTATGGTGTATCTTAATAATATTGTAAAAGGATGTGTAGCGAATATTGCTGCTAAGCTTGAGATTATGGAGCCATGTTGCAGTGTGAAGGACAGGCAAGGCTTTATTACTATGTTTGATTTTTTCGGAATGAAAACATATCTTAACAACACAGGTGCGCCGTTTACTTCTGCTGCAGGATTGGTCACAGTATGATAGCTGATGCTGAACAGAAGGGGCTTATAACGCCTGGAAAGGTAATTTAATAGTGGTTGAATTTGCTCTAAGCATATTTTCTCCTTTTTTAAGAGTTGTTTTCTCTTACTTATGATATGAAAGACGGATAGAGTTACATAGAGGCGCCAAGTACTGTGCCAGCACATATTTGCTTTCAATCCAGCAATTCAGATGCTAGGGTTATGCAATTTATCTTTTAGGTTATTCTTCTCATTCAAAATCTGCAGCACAGTTGGGACATTTACCTGTTGCCATGAATAGACTTTCATTGGATTTCTCTCCTATATCTTCAAGGTGATCTAATTTGCTCTCCCAATCTCTCTCTTTCTCTCTCTGTCTCTCTCACATACACACAGACACACACACATGCAGTTCTTAACTGGTCTTTGTTCTTCTTCTTTTTCTTCGTTCTTGTTCTACCTTGCTTTATCCCTGTAGTTTCTGTCTCTCTTTATGTTTTTCTCTCAGAGTCTTCCTTCTCTCTTTAATTACCTTTTTCTACTCTTTCTCTTCTAATGCTGTGACCAATCTCTTTGCTTACCTTTCTTTTCTCCTTTTTATCCTTCTATCTATTGACTATGTATAGTTACAATGATTAAGAAAATGCTTATAGTATTTGCTGACTATGTAGAGTTGCAATGATTGAGAAAATGTTTATAGTGGTGTTTTCAACATAAACAAATGAAATGAGTATTCATAGTAACGATTGTAAATAGTGCGACCATCCTTTTCATTACTTTTGTCTTCTTTTTGTTTCTTTCAATTTTGTTTACTAGTTACAATAATTAAGGAACTTATCACAGCAATATTTTCAAAAGAAATGGATGAGAATAAGTATTTATAATACCAACCTCAAATATTTGTGATGAAGTTGATAATGATGGCGAGTCATAAATATTATTGTTCATATCTTATGGTGGTGCTTGAATATGTTTTTCTTCATTTGTTTTTGCTTATTTTTACTCGTTCAGTGTAAAACTGACAGCCATATTTTGTCTAGAGCATATTAGTGGAGCCAACAAGTGGGAACACTGGCATTGGTCTTGCCTTCATTGCTGCATCTAAAGGATACAAATTGATTTTAACAATGCCTTCATCCATGAGCATGGAAAGGCGAGTTTTGTTTAAAGCTTTTGGAGCAGAACTTGTTCTTACAGATGCTGCCAAGGGCATGAAGGGAGCTGTTCAAAAGGCTGAAGAGATTTTGAAGAAAACACCCAACTCTTATATGCTCCAACAATTTGATAACCCCGCAAATCCTAAGGTATTATGAAGACAGTGCCAACTGAATCCTTTGCGATGTTTCTTCTTATAGTGTGAAATTTATTCTTGTCGTACTTGCAGATACATTATGAGACCACAGGTCCTGAAATCTGGGAAGATACAAATGGCAAGGTTGATATATTTGTTGCTGGAATTGGAACCGGTGGAACTATATCTGGTGTTGGGCGGTTCTTGAAGAACCAAAACCCTAATATAAAGGTATTAATTATGCATGCAAAAGTCTATTCTGATATCATATAATTTCTTTCTGACATTCTTATTTGTAAGGTTATTGGCATTGAACCTGCTGAAAGCAACATACTGTCAGGCGGAAAACCAGGTATTAGCCGGAAAACTAACACTCTTTTCGGAATTTTTTTTTTCACGCACTTTCTTAATTCTCACTTCATTTGAATCATTCAGGTCCACACAAGATACAGGGCATCGGAGCAGGGTTTGTTCCCGGTATTTTAGACCTTGATGTAGTTGATGAAATTTTAGAGGTTTGGGTCCTGATTCTGTTTCATTTATCATTTTAATCCATGTGTTGTACATTAATGTGCTTATCTCTGAGTTGAAGTTGAGAAGAAACTGGGATGGGAATGAATATTAATACATTTAGGAATCTGAACTTATTATTATACAATTGATAATAACTGTTGGATGCATTTGGTTCTAGTGTTGAGGTTTTGTTAGGTGTGTACATGATAAAAAGTTCATATTGTTACCAGATTTGTCCAAATAGAATGAGTACTTCTGCTTTAGAAGCCGTGACATTAGGTTTCGGTGCTATTTCTTCAAGTTGGAAGTTATGATGTATTAATTCATTAAGAGGTCAATGTTTGGATTATCTACTATATTTGGAAAACAACTTGCAATTTCCCCAATTTAACTTCTTCAATGGATTTTAACTAAATTATGGCTTTATTTGAAAATACTTTACGCATACTCTAAAGTGGGCTTACGATGTAAACTCATTGGGATGAAAGCACAAATGCTACCAACTGAGATCATTGATCACTACCATGCAGCCAACAATCCTAGAACAACGATTTGGTTTCTATAGGTTAGTTGATGGTGCTTATGATGCCTATAAATGATATACAACATGAAAAATGCATGGATCTATGAAGCAGTGAGAGATATATCAAAGGCAAACTTGAGTGTAGAAATGATGAATCTACGTAAATAATCATCAGATTGGTACTTGTATTTGAAATTGTTGTGGAAATAGTGGTTTTACTCTATGGGTGTGGCTTGGAAGTAACACCTCATATTCAACTAAATACCTGCCAAAGCCTAGTAGGCCTCACCTACTCTTGCCCCATTTCCAGGTTAAAACTTTTCCACTTCTTTTTTTACTCATATTGTGTTAAGTGTATTTTTTTTAAGATATAGCTGACAATTAAATGACCATGTTGCTTGCACTTAAAGCAAGATAGGTTAGCATCATCACTTGAAGAATAAATTGTCTGAAGAGCTGACACTTGTTGAGGGAAAATGCTTTCATAAAAGAAGATTACACTTGAAGACTGGTGACTGCATTCATAGAGATTGAAAATAAGGAGTTGAAAGTGTGAGTTGAAGAAATCTCTCAGAAATTCAGAGATGAAAGAAAGTAATCTAATTGTGTGCTAGACAAGGCAGAGATGGTTAGACGTGCAAAATTTGTCTTTTTTTAAATTTTTTTGTAGTTAGAGCAGGCGCCAGCTTGTAAAACCTCTTTAGAATTAGATTGGGTAGCATTAGACTTAATGTGATATCCTTAACTTAGGAAGGATTGCTTCCTTAGTCAAATCTCTACGAGAGAATTCATATTTGACATGGTAACTAAAGTTCCTACTGTAGGAAGCATTTGGTGAACCTCCATCTCAATAAATGTAGACACTAAGTGAGGCATTATCTCTTTCATTGTTTGGCTAAAAAGTTTTATAAGCTCACATTAGAATCCTCATTATTGACACAATAAATTAACCAATTGTCTAGGCAAGTCTTGCATTTGGGGACCCTCATGGCTCATCTTAGATTAATCATTCTGTCGATCGTTCTTGGTTTGTTGAGAGAATTAATCTCTCTTTAAGAATCCATTTTATTATATTCCTTGAAGAACATTGAACCATAAATTTTGTTGTCCAAATATAATTCAATGTCGGAAGAGATAAAGATATGGAGGAGAGAGATTGAAGATTGAAGGGACACTGTTAATTAACCATTGGAGCTCTATAGTTAAATAACTATTGCATACATACCCAAGAATAGAGATTGGAAGATCCACTGTTTTTTGGGATTAAACTCTTTCGTTGTTTGCCACTTAGGCTCTACATTATTTCTATTTATTTTATGCTAGATTATCTTCATTGTAGGGACGGGTTTTTTCCCTTTTCTCCTTTTGGCATGCATAGTTTGGTAGTTCCTAGTTGTTTTCTTTCTTTTTTTAATTAGGGTTTTTGGGGTTGCTTTTGATGGCGATGACATGCTTCTAATATTGTCATCTACTTCGTGTGCCTCTTAGGGTGTGATGGAAGCTTAGTTAACTTTGTATGGTGATGCCATGTATCTTAGTATAAGCCATATCCTGTTTAACTTTCAATGTTCTTAATATCTATTGGGTTGTGTTTTGAGTTTTTAAGGTTGGCTCAATCGAGTTTTCTTTTAGTTGGTGTGGGGTGAATAATCCGTCTCGGGCGTCTTATAAGAGCAATCTTTAAAATTCTTAATAATTGGTTGATTTAAACTTTCTACCTGGCTAGTAAAAGAGTGGGAGAGTTTATGAAAGAAATTCGCATTATGCAAAGCTTTGAAAGGCTAATTGTTCAACAAAAAGGGAGAGGGAGAGAGAAAAATATACTTGATCTCACACGCTTCTAGGTTTTTATCCTTCATGTTCGCTTTTTACTTGTTATTCTCATGCCCGTACTTGGTTATGTTCATGACAAGGAAAACATGAGCTTTGCCTCTACCTGATTTCTTCTGACGCATGCAATCTTGCTTCCTTGTGCTCTTGCAGTCTCTCATGCTCTTTTGCCTTCTCTAATCTCCTCTCTCTTCTCAAGAGAACCACTCACCCACCCCAACTTCCTCTTTGGTTGCTACATTCTAGCTCTAAAGCATGCCAACACCATACCCGCACACTTTCTTTCCTCCCTTCAACTTGCGCTAGATTTGCATCCACTCTAAAGCGCCTGTGTTAATCTCTCAAGTATTTCCTCTATTTCTAAAGCGCGTATGCCAGCCTCTCTTGGCCACTGGGACAACCCTTTCTCTTTGACACGGATCATTCATGTACATCAACACCTAAAGACCCTTCTTGCTAAATTTCTTCATCCAAACTTAATGCTCGACTATATCAATTCAATAAGTTCATGACATCTTGCTTATCCAACCTCCATTCTCCTCAATTTGAGTTCACACTTGTGACTCTTTGGCACACAAATGCAGTAAAAAATTTGAAGGGTTATTGATTTTTGATCTTGTTATTGTGAAGATTCATGATCATAAATCTTTGATTTGATCAGTACATTTGTTTCTCTCTGCAATTGTTGATCTTTGATCCGACCCAAGTTATAGCCAGTGCTATTAATTTTATATTTGGGTCCATGGAAAATTTCTTAATTCACAGCTTATATGTTCTTGGCACATTAAATAACTCTTTTTGCTCGCCCAAGGAAGTTATATATTTTTGTTATCTTCTTAAACAATAGGGGGATATGCAAACAAATAAATAAAGAAAGAAGAATTAAATAACTTTTTTTTTGAATAGTTTGAAGGAATGTAGAGGTAAATATTTGAATAACCTTTGACTTTTATTTGGTTAATTTGAAGGCCTGGGAACACCTTTTATTCAGCCAAGATGAAGATCACTCCTATGATTGTCGATCTTTTATCGGACTAAAGTTTTTCCTTCCTTGATCTATGATTCTAGCTCCAAGTGAGTTTTCTTACTTGCCAATATTTATGTCAGACTGATGCCTCAATGATGGCTCTTGAGTTGTTATTGGGAGAGGTTGACACAAGTGCTTGATGAATTTGACATTGTAGGGAAGCTTAGAACATTTTTTTGATCATCAGAGAGCGAACTAGTTTTGCCATCATCCCTATATTCAAAGCAAGAAGAAAGTAAGCCTAGCGATATCGTTGTGTGTTGTGCGGCTTTAGAAGAGAGGTGGTGATATGGCGGTCTTTTTCTTGGCTTTAGGTACGCATGATGCACATTATAAAATTATGCCAATGACTGAACACCAATAGTGCTATAAACACCAAATTTTAAATGTGGCCATTCGATTTCTGCATATAATATCACTCGCAATGTTTATTGAGTATACAACTATACAGTAAACTTAAGAGTCTTACTTCTCTTAAAGAGCAAGTCATCTTTTAATATGCCCACAAGCTCTGAATGCAAGGCTTAAAGAGAAAGTACTTTAATTAATAAGTACTTCTTGTCTGCTAATTCATGCTATGATGGGTTTGTTTGGCACCTAAATTTTTGAATATTGAATTAAGAACCTATGTGACCTATTGTTTTAAAAGCCTACTAAAAATTTCTAAAAAAAGTCTCTTGCAAGCTATCCAATGCACTGGCGGCTTCTTTGGCCACCAGTCAATGCATATTTTGGGCTCATTAATTACTTGAAAGAAGAAGTTATATCCAATACATAGGTTGCTTCTTGTCCATCAATCAATGCAAAATCAATACTAATAATAAGTGTTGAACCATTAGGGGGTTTATTGTCCATACCCTGCTCTTTATGGACAATGAGTTTTGAAAGTCTATTTGTTGTGATTGCAACTGTTTCTATAAGTTGTTGTAAAATTGTTATGAGAAAAAATATTTTGTTGGAAGTTTATGTTGGTATTATAGATTTTCCTTCTTTTTGATAGTATCAGACATTACTTTTTTTTAAGAACTATCACACTCTAGCAGATTTTATTGTAAAAATTCTATTTCACCACATTCAATCTAATTTGGTTTTGACGGTGCTTTTCAATAACTAATTCTTGATCGGCTCTAAGTCATCCTATGGTGGGTTTATTTGATATACAAAATCTAACGTTGAATGAAGAAACCGTGTCACTTATGTTATAAAAGGCTACTAGCATTTTCTTAAATGAACATCTCTTGCAAGCGATCCAATGTGTTGGCCATCGATCAATATGTATATGGGTCCCTTTAATTTCTAAAAAATAAAGAAGTTATGTTGTACGCATGGGCTGTTATATACCTACCAATAAACACAAAATCACGTTCCATAATAAGTTTTTGACAAGTGAGGGATTCATTGCCCTTAATCTACTCTTCACATAAAACAAAAAAAAAAAAAATAGAAAAAAAAAACCTAGTCTTCACATACAATGATTTCCATGGGTCCGTTTGGGGTGATTCTTGCTATTTATAAAAGTTGTAAAGATGTCTGCAAAATAATTGTATGATTTTTATGAGAGATTTTTTTTTAAATTGCTGTGGGTAATATAGTTTTTTTTCCTTTTTGAAAATATGAGGCATTAACTGTGGCAACCACACTTTAGCAAATCTAGTTGTAAAAGGTGTTCATCGCCACAAAAAACCAAACAAAATTGTGGTAGCTATTTCTAAAGCTAAGTTGTGAAAATGCTTCTCTAAATGGGCTTTAAATTTAGTCCTTTTCTTTGTGAACAATGAAAATTCCCTAAGTTTTTTCCCAACTTTTAGCTTCCGTAGGTTTAGAAGTTTCTACACTCTTTTGATGTTTGCAATGAACTGTAGGTCAACAAGGATTTGGGAAAGAAAAATATAATGGTGATTCATCATCGTTTTGGTTCGGATATGTTCAAATAAATCGCTAAGATTGTAAGGGATTGCATTAGATGGATGAAGGTTGACTTGCAATCCTAAAATGTAATTTTTTTAAATTTCAGAGTTTTATTTGATGGATTATATGATGCCTTAGATGATTTAAATTATGAACATAAATGGGTCTATGGAAAAGAACCTGACATACCCATATCGACATATGAAAGCTACAAAATGCAAGAGGACAAATATTTTTACCAAGAACAAAAAGAAGCTAAGTAGATCATCTCTAGCCTTGAGATGAGCTGCAACAGACAAGACCAGCCTTTTTTGTAAAGATTTAGATGAAGCACGAGAGAGTGGGTTCTAATTTCACAAATATAACATTGTCATGAAACTAGTGGGTGATGAACAAAAGAATAAACAAGACACCAATTGAAGGTTAAAAAGTATTGAACAAAGAATAAACAAGACACCAATTGAAGGTTAAAAAGAAATAGGGGGAAAAGATCGATAGTTTGACTGTATTCATGGTTTGGAATCCAGAGTTGAAATTAAAATTTACTTTGCATCTTTATGAATGGGGTGGAAAACTTCAATTATTATCCTATGTGTCAAAATTTATGGTTCATTTACATAAGAGACTTTTTTATATAGGCAAGACAACTGGGAAACCATAACAAGCAAGATACCAAAATAACCCCAAAACATAGGATTCTCTCGTTATTGTTCACTTGTGAATATGAAACAATATGAATAACATGTGTTAATTGCAGTATACAATCCTTTCTAGCTCTTAAAACTGCACTGCATCGTTCTCTCTTAGTAACTTCATTGTTGTATTAATACTTCTAATTCTGTTATCTTATCACTATTGCACTACTGGCATGTTTCATTGATTAAAACTAAGGGATGAAGATAAGTTGCCCCCTCAACATGCTGTATCTATGTGCCTCCATCTACAATAAATTTGAACTCCACATCATCTTTCCTTTCATCCTCAATTTACTTTGAATGAAATGTCTTATTTGATGTTATTATCTTGGCATTAAACTTTTGATCCCTGAATCTTGGTCATGGCTTTTACAGACTGGATATCTTTTTCGGTTCTTTTTTTCTTTCTTGCTTAGAATTTTTTTATAGGTTTTGATGTTAATGATTATGGTTTTCATTTCAGATCTCTAGTGATGAGGCAGTTGAAACAGCAAAGCAATTGGCTCTCCAGGAAGGATTATTGGTTAGTTTCTCCGTTGTCTTTTTGAATCGATTTTGTAACTGCCATCTTTATTTTTTTTTCATCATTTATTGGTATATATAATGGAAGTATCTATAGTGTATTATACCTCTTCATATTGTGGTTCATGCGGTTTATTCATCTTGGAGGTTGACTATTTTTATACTTGCGAGATTACAATGCACCGTTTTTGTCATTAAAAAGGCTAAAAAATTGAAGCTAGTGTAATCCTTTCTCTTGGAATTGACTTTTTTGTTATCCACTACTCAAAAATGTGTTATGCTGTGTTGTACAATGTAAGATTTGATATTATCTTGTCATTTTCTTTGTGCTTAAGATTCCTTGTTAACCTATAATCGCACTCTTTATTGGCCTCATTTATGTATCATAATACTCGAGGTTTCTGCTGTAGTTGGAGTAAGTTTGATGATGATTATGAGATGCAGTGAATGTGTTATTGGAAGTTCTGTTAGTGCAAATGTCAAGTCGTCTAAAATATCATTCTAAGGATACTCCATACTACTGCTGTTAGCATCCGAATGCTTTTTTCAAGTTCCTTTGTAGCTCTTATCCATGGAGGCAACTACATTTGTGGGTCATGACAAGTATATACTTACCGATGTATGGGGAAATAGAAGAAAGACAAATACTGTCGTTTGTTTAAAGAGGTTGAAAAAAATTGCTCCTGGAACTTTTCTCTTTCCAAGTCATTTACTTGTTGATTCCTTCTGAAGGGTTTTTATAATTGAACTGAGGAGTATGGGTTTCCATTACGGCTAAAAAACTGTTGACCTTGATAAAATTTTTAAGGTTTTACATTATTGAACACATTGTTGAAAATAAATGTTATATGTGATGTTGCATAAATCGAGGTCGGCTGCCTCAATCTTGCTTGAAGTCACATGAAATATCACTTTGAAGACAACAAACAATTGATATAACAATGTGCATATCAAGTCCAAATCACTTTGATTGTTGCTGAACTGCCAAAACGATGGCTGTTAACAAATAGGACCATGCGAGTGCGTCCAAAGCGTTAAAATTATCTAATATGACATGCTCAATTTGGATCTGAATCGTCTTGATATTCATTGAAATTGCTTAGACGATATACAATCGTAAAACAAATTGCACGGATGCAGAACATCAAAAATAGGCTTTTAATTGTCAATTCGATGGACTATGATGGAAATAATTTGGTGCAGACACGATGTCGTGTTGATCTGGCTCGAGTTACCTTAATCAACACCAAAATGGCTAAAACGACGCTCATTTACAAAATACAGTTTAAGTTCATCCGAAACTTAAAAGTACAAAGGGAGGACACCCATATTATCCATGTTTTGCTTGTGAGCTATTGTCCCAAAATTTGAGTCATCAGCACAAAATTGAAGATGCCTCATAAATTATAAGGCATACTAGAACCAAAATTTACATGTTGATTCACACATATATCTTATCTTTTTAATAAACCAATCCTTAAAAAAGATCAAAATGCAATCCTATTTCCAGTAAAGTTTTTGCTGGCTCTATACATGTTGATTGACCGCTAAAATTCTTGCCAAATTTGGTTGCTCTGTCTCATATTCAAGAAGAAAAAAAAATTCCCATTTTCAACCAGTCCAGTTGTCGAAGGCTCTGCTAGTTATCCTCCCACAAAAAAACAATTCTTCTTGAGCTTGATGATTGCCAATTTTACTCTTTTATCTTGGGGAACATCTTTGTACTAAAAATTCATTAAATTTTTTGGTTTGAATGAATTCATCCGAATCTAAATATCCGTCAAATTCTGTTAAGTCAGTTTTCACTCCAAAGAACCCTTCATCAAGATATTAATTCATCATCATTGTAAACTTCTTGATGAAAGATATTAACTTCCTCATCTCGATTTGGTGATTCACTATTGAGTCTATAAGTGGCCTCTCTCGGTTGCCTCCTCTCAAAGCCAACAAGCTTTCTTTGTAGTTGGAGGTTTTTTCCTTGCATGTCTTCCATAAGCTCTTAAACACCTTGTGATTCCTCCTTAGCGCCACGGCGTTTCAATCTCCAACTAAAATTTAGGCTTAAAAAAAAATAGTGGTCTAGGGTTAGGGCTAGGTGGGTGATGCAGGATTTTTTTATTTTTTATTTTTTATGGAGATATTAGGTTAGGTTATGGAGGAATTTTTGCTTGAGAGGGGTTTGTCAGGCTCTGATATCAAATAATGTCATTCTAAGGTTTCTAATAGGTGTTTAGGAAGTGGGTTTAGTGGGAAGGTGGTTGTGTTAGCTAGGGAATGAGGATATATGGAGGTTGACGACATTTGGAAGAGAGTAGGAGGCATACGAAATAGTGTAGCTTTTATTAAAGCAATGATACGTCATTATTTATGCTGTGATATATTTCCTAAACATCTTTATAAGTTCATAATTTCAACTTCTAAAAGGATTGAGAAGTTAAAAACTTTTTTTGAAGAATCAACCGGTTTATTTTTAGTCATAGCTTAGTGTTTTAGGACAAGTTATTCTTGAGAAATTCAACTCACTTGGTATGCCTGGCCTAATTTCTTTTGAAAACTCAGATATTTGTAAGTTTTGTGATTAGAGTATAATACAAACTCTTTAGGTAATAGATAATATCTTCAATATCGAAGAGCTTGCACCATAATGTTAAATTCTTCATTTTAGTTGGAACATTATTTTTTTTCTTTATGTAACTCCTCACTAAATAATTCAATTGGATGCCTGTGGCTCAACATTTTCATGACAAACCAAACACTATTAGAATCAAGCGATGTAAGTATGAGTGCATTGTTAAGTCTCTCTTTGATTGCAGTAAAAACTAAAAACATAATCAATAGCTCTAATCTACTATAATTTTCCTTCTTAAGATAATTTGTAACATTGGCCATATTGTTTATTAAAGTAGATAAAAACGAAACTATAAATATCATTTACATTAGTAGTTTTTTGAACTTTATCTGAATAAGCGAATGATTCATTTACAAACACAACAAATCTTATAGAGGTCATATAGATGGAGTCACAAAACTTTTTTTTTTTTGTNGGCCATATTGTTTATTAAAGTAGATAAAAACGAAACTATAAATATCATTTACATTAGTAGTTTTTTGAACTTCATCAGAATAAGCGAATGATTCATTTACTAACACAACAAATCTTACAGAGGTCATATAGATGGAGTCACAAAACTTTTTTTTGTTTTTGTTTTTTTTTTGGTAAAGATCCAGGTATAACTTTGTAGTATGTAGAACCTCAAAATACTTTCTTAAGACAGCTTTCAATTTTATGCTTGTTTGACAGTTATGCCTTTTGTAGGTTGGAATTTCTNTTGTTTTTTTTTTGGTAAAGATCCAGGTATAACTTTGTAGTATGTAGAACCTCAAAATACTTTCTTAAGACATAGCTTTCAATTTTATGCTTGTTTGACAGTTATGCCTTTTGTAGGTTGGAATTTCCTCTGGGGCAGCAGCAGCAGCTGCTATGAAGGTGGCAAAAAGACCAGAAAACAGTGGGAAACTTGTTGCGGTATGTCCAAGTGTTGCTGTTATTCAAATTATTCTTGTTTGTTATCTTCCTTGCTGCAACACAAAAATGCTCGTTTAATAACTTGAAAGAAGATTATAGAAATTGTTTGGCACAACATATGAATATTCCTAGATTTGTGACTTGAGCTTAAAGAAACTCNTGGGAAACTTGTTGCGGTATGTCCAAGTGTTGCTGTTATTCAAATTATTCTTGTTTGTTATCTTCCTTGCTGAAACACAAAAAATGCTCTTTTAATAACTTGAAAGAAGATTATAGAAATTGTATGGCACAATAAATGAATATTCCTAGATTTGTGACTTGAGCTTAAAGAAACTACTACCACTTTGGTAGTCTCTGTATGTGCACTTTTTAAGAGTGAGTTGCCTCGAATTTCAGCTTTTACATCGTTAGGAATAGGATGCTATATATTGAACTTTGAATCTTCGTACTGGTTTTTTAAGTTAGAGAAGAATGTTTAAGTTCTGCTCAAAACAATTTGCTTAACTTTGACTATGAGCTCAGTATTTTCTAAAAATACTTGGATGCATGTCCATTATAGGTCATTGTATTCTTGCAATAAAAAGAGAAAGATTTACATGCATACCACTCAATTCCTATTTATTTACATATATAACTTTTAAATTTTAATTTTTACATATATGCCACCTTACCTATATATGAAAGGTGTATTTCTCTTTTTTAAAGCTTAAAATAGTGGTAGTTTTTTATGTGATATGAAAGATTTCTGTGGTGTAAATGTAAAAAGAAAGTTTAGATGTTAGATATGTAAGGCGCTTTTTCCGCTTTAACTTTTTGGGGATGGGATGCTATATAGTAAACTGAATGGTAAGGGCTGAGTTATTTAGTGAAGTATGTTTGAGCTCTGTGCACATCAAGCTGCTAAACTTATTATTATTATTATTATTATTATTATTATCATTTTTTGATCATATTATGCCAATAATACATCAATCTGCTAAACTTTTATATGGGATTATGAGCTAATGATTGTTCATTGTAGAAATATGGGATCCTTTGAGACACTAAAAGGGCCGAGACTTCCGACCCAATGAATTTTAGAAGCAATATTTGATACATAAAATGACTGATATACTCTTCACAGTCACCTGACTGGCATTATTTTTTGCCAAAAAATTTTGGACATTTTAGTGTTTTTATTATTTTTAGCTGAAGAGATGAACCCTCATTTTCCATACATTTATGGTTACTGTTGTTTAGGTTGTTAAATTTCTTCTGAAATATTTTCATTGCAACACTTTATTCATATTACTTTGATCTACCATTTTTTTCTGTGGTTGTTCCAAGTTAATTGTTTGTACGCTCATATGAATGCATACTCTGACCTTTTTTACACATATCTATAACTTAAATGTATATATGGATGAAGTTTCCGCTAATGCAGAATCGAAAGAGGGGTTGATACATACAATTTTGTTCTTACATCATAAAGATAACATTTTCATAAATTGAACTCATGACCTCCTAACTATATCGTAACTAAACCAAGCTAATTCATGAGTTGGCTAGAGTTTGGTTTGATAAATGACTTGTAATTCAAGCTTGATAAATCAAGTAGCCGCGTTTGAGCCAACTTGACTTGGTTTGTTGGCTTATTTGATGGCTTATGTTAGAAATATCATGCACTTTAATATTTAAGGGTTTAATTATGTGGTCAACAACTATTACTACAACAAACCTTTATCCTACTACGTGGGGTCAGCTACATGCATCCTTTTTCTCCATTGTGTTCTTTTTAGTGTCATATTTTCATTTTGTTCTATTAAATTAAAATCATTTTTTATACAACTGCCCAAGTCTTTTTAGGTCTACTTCTACTTTTTTTAACATAAGTTGAATCTAAAGCATCTACTCTCGTAACGGATCATCAGGTGGCTGACGTTTAATGTGACCAAACCATCTAAGACTACTCTCTCTAATGTTGTGTACCACAGTAGCTACACCAACCATTTCACGGATGCATTCATTTCACATTTTGTCTCTTAAGTGTCAGGCCACTCATCCACTTAAGCAACACTTGGTTTTATGCTTCTCCTTTAAAGGCCAACATTATGCGCCATAAAGCATTTCAGGTCTCACCACCATCTTATAAAATTTTCCTTCAAGTTTAAGTGGTACTTTTCGATCACACAATAGGCCCGATGCATTCCTCCACTTCAACCATCCAACTTGAATTCTACTAATAACATCCCCATCTATATCACTATCACTTTGAATAATAGACCCGAGGTATCTAAAATGTTCACACATTTTAATGATTTGATCACCCATTGTTACAACTCTACTACTAGATCTACTACTACTAAAACTACATTTCATATATTTAGTTTTAGATCTACTCAAACCAAGAGTTGTAGACTCTAATGCAGACCTCCATAATACAAGTTTTTCTCGATCTGTTTATTTAGTCTTATCCACATATCAACAACGAAAAGCATATGCCAAGGTACATCCTCTTGTATATGTCTAGTAAGAGCATCCAAAACTAAGCAAAAGGAAATGTGCTTAAAGCCGATCATTGATGTAATCCAACTGAAATAGAAAATATATGGTCAATTCTTTATCTGTTCAAATACAAGTAATAGCTCTAGTATGCATATCTTTAATGACTTGAGTATAAGTCACATCAACACCTTTCTTTTCTAGAACTCTCTATAGAACTTCTCTTGGAATCTTATCGTAAGCATTTTCTAAATCAATAAAATTCATATGCAGATCCTCTTCACTCTCTCTGTACTTCTCCATCAAACCTTTTAAAAAATGTAAAGCTTCCATAGTAGACTTGCCTGACATAAATTCAAACTGAATATGAGAAATCTGTATCACATTGTAACTTATATTCAATTACTCTATCTCATAATTTTAATGCATGAAAGATTAACTTAATTCCTCTATAGTTTGCACAACCTTGTGCATTTTCTTTATTCTTAAAAATGATGACTAACATACTTTTCCTCCACTCCTCGAACATCTTTTAGTTTTTAAAATAATATTAAAAAGTTTTGTAAGCCAATAAACTCATAAATCTCCTAAATTTTTCCACACCTCTATAATGATATCGTCAGATCCTGCCAATTTTTCACTGTTAGTTTTCTTTAAAGCCTCTTCAGCTTTTTATTAATGCGACGATAGAAATAAAAAAGTTTTGTTATTATTAATGATATTAAGATCACTAAGGTCGATCGTATTTTCAAAAATTTCATTGAAAAAAATATCAACATATCTCACCAACCTATGTTGAATTTCCTCTAAAAAAACACTTTTTGATTTCCTCTTTAATACACTTTACTTGAATTAAATTTTAATTTTTCTTCCCCTTTTATTTGACTAGTTTATATATATATATATCTTTTACTTTCATTAGTATCCAATCTATTATAAATATCACTAAAAACAGAATTTTTGACATCACAAATTGTTCTTTTAGACTTCTTACAGACCACCTTATATTTTTTTTTCAGTTCTCTAAGCTTTTACATTCAAACCAATTTTAATAATAAAAATTCTTATATTATATATTTTCTTGCACATTATTATTTCATCACAAACTATTTTTATTTATAAAAATTTTTCCTTTTCATTCTCTAAATACATTTGTTGCCACTTGTTTAATAGTTTTTTTTGCTTTATCCCACATTAAATTCATTTTTTCATGAACATCCTAAATCTTAAAATTTGGAAGTTTTCTCGTAAGTTAAATTTTATTTATATATTTTAGGTGTTCCCATCTAATTTTATGACAAAGTTCTATTATATTTTTTATTTTACAACTCTTCATCTTAATATCTATAATGAATAATTAATTTTGAATACTTGAATTTTCACATGGAATGACCTTATATTCTTTACATTCTCGACATTGTCTTTCTCTCATAAGAAAATAATCAATTTGTTTTATTAGATTTATTCTTATGAGTAATAATATGCTCATCTCTTTTTTTTTAAAATAAAGTATTAGCAATAAGAAAATCACAAGCTAAAGCACAATCTAATATAGTTCTACCTTCTTGTTGACTACACTTATTTACATCAACGCTTACTTCAAGGTAACAATAAGGGTAATTTGATCACTGCTTTAAGGCCACCATCTACATGCCTAAACCTTTTATATTATAATTTAACCATATTTAACAGATATTTCTCTTGGTCCATAAATAATTTCACTACATTCTTTTAATTTTTTACACTGTATTCTTAATACTCTCTTTTATCTATTACTCAACAGTCTCTCCTATACTCATCTCTCCATATTTCCTTGATTTAATTATAGTTTGATTTTAATACTCATTCAACCATTGCTCAACACTCTTTTCTACTCCCAACTTCATAGCATTTTATGAAGATTTACATACACCAAAACTTCAATTTTTATCTACATACCACCTTGCCTATGTATTTCAATTTTTTTTTTAAAGTAAATGGTAGTGTTTTTGATATGATATGAAAGATTTAGGTGGTATAAATGTAAAAAGCAAAGTTTAGGTGTAAGATTTGTAAATACTTAGGAATTGGGCGGGTGTGTATGTAAATGTCCCAAAACTTTATTCATCTGCTGGCTCCTTCAATCGCTGTATTGATCTGCAGATGATTTTTATGGATATTTTCATTTTGTTATGTCTTTTATGCTTTACTTATGTTCTTCTTTATAGGTTGTTTTTCCGAGCTTTGGCGAGCGCTATCTTTCATCGGTTCTGTTCCAGTCGATTAGAGATGAATGTGAGAAAATGCAGCCTGAGCCATGATAACCTGCTTGCCATGTCTTTTTATGTCAGTCAGGTACATCCCATGTACTTCTCGCTCGTATTGACAAAATAATAATAATAATAATAATAATAAATAATAAATATTAAAATGCAGAAAAAATTTAGCATGGGAATAAATGTTTATTTTTTTTTGATGTTTCTGTTTTTTGTTATTATTATTATTATTATATATTTTTTTTCAAACCATAGGCGATTTGACTACTTTAATGATTATTTGTAGATTTAATAGTGATGGTGTTTTATTCATTAAATCATTCGATTGGATTTTTTATCGCAGTTGTTTTGTTAAAATACTAAATATTATTCAGTAATGTTGTTTTTGGGAATAAAATTATTGTAAGCACTAATTAGTTTAATTGATGAAGATTTTAAAAATCATTGCCAAAATTATCTTTTCTTATTTAAATTTTGTTGAAAATTTGAGACTCCGAAAAAAAAAAATTTTGAGTTCAAGGATCAACTAATTAAATATTTTGTTAATCATGCTTAAAATTAGAAGTAATTACATTCTTCTGACATAAACATATTGATTGTAAATAAATTGATGAATTTCAAGAGATTGAATTTAAACACTAATCTCATTGGAAAAAAAAAAGAAACAATAAATAAGCTAATTTTTGTAGAACAATTTTGTTGTCTGTTTCATCTCATGGAAATATTTACTTTGATATAAGATTGGTGATATTGGGGTATGAATGATCATAAATTTAGATTTGGAAGTTTTTAATTTAAATATTGCATCAAGTTTTTTGTTTGATTAAATGAATGTTCTGATGTTAGAAAAGGTGCTGTTGATTTATTGCTCAAATGAGCCTAAATCAAAGATTTGAAGTATAGTTGAAAATTTCTTTACAATATATGAAGGATTAGATAATATTTNTACACTGTATTCTTAATACTCTCTTTTATCTATTACTCAACAGTCTCTCCTATACTCATCTCTCCATATTTCCTTGATTTAATTATAGTTTGATTTTAATACTCATTCAACCATTGCTCAACACTCTTTTCTACTCCCAACTTCATAGCATTTTATGAAGATTTACATACACCAAAACTTCAATTTTTATCTACATACCACCTTGCCTATGTATTTCAATTTTTTTTTTAAAGTAAATGGTAGTGTTTTTGATATGATATGAAAGATTTAGGTGGTATAAATGTAAAAAGCAAAGTTTAGGTGTAAGATTTGTAAATACTTAGGAATTGGGCGGGTGTGTATGTAAATGTCCCAAAACTTTATTCATCTGCTGGCTCCTTCAATCGCTGTATTGATCTGCAGATGATTTTTATGGATATTTTCATTTTGTTATGTTTTTTATGCTTTACTTATGTTCTTCTTTATAGGTTGTTTTTCCGAGCTTTGGCGAGCGCTATCTTTCATCGGTTCTGTTCCAGTCGATTAGAGATGAATGTGAGAAAATGCAGCCTGAGCCATGATAACCTGCTTGCCATGTCTTTTTATGTCAGTCAGGTACATCCCATGTACTTCTCGCTCGTATTGACAAAATAATAATAATAATAATAATAATAAATAATAAATATTAAAATGCAGAAAAAATTTAGCATGGGAATAAATGTTTATTTTTTTTTGATGTTTCTGTTTTTTGTTATTATTATTATTATTATATATTTTTTTTCAAACCATAGGCGATTTGACTACTTTAATGATTATTTGTAGATTTAATAGTGATGGTGTTTTATTCATTAAATCATTCGATTGGATTTTTTATCGCAGTTGTTTTGTTAAAATACTAAATATTATTCAGTAATGTTGTTTTTGGGAATAAAATTATTGTAAGCACTAATTAGTTTAATTGATGAAGATTTTAAAAATCATTGCCAAAATTATCTTTTCTTATTTAAATTTTGTTGAAAATTTGAGACTCCGAAAAAAAAAAATTTTGAGTTCAAGGATCAACTAATTAAATATTTTGTTAATCATGCTTAAAATTAGAAGTAATTACATTCTTCTGACATAAACATATTGATTGTAAATAAATTGATGAATTTCAAGAGATTGAATTTAAACACTAATCTCATTGGAAAAAAAAAAGAAACAATAAATAAGCTAATTTTTGTAGAACAATTTTGTTGTCTGTTTCATCTCATGGAAATATTTACTTTGATATAAGATTGGTGATATTGGGGTATGAATGATCATAAATTTAGATTTGGAAGTTTTTAATTTAAATATTGCATCAAGTTTTTTGTTTGATTAAATGAATGTTCTGATGTTAGAAAAGGTGCTGTTGATTTATTGCTCAAATGAGCCTAAATCAAAGATTTGAAGTATAGTTGAAAATTTCTTTACAATATATGAAGGATTAGATAATATTTGAATTTTGTGGGCATATGGTAAAAATGAACAGTTCTATAACAGAATAATTTCAAAATTTCTCAATTTTGATAACCATGGGCACTTTTGAGATAGTCATGTTCAAATGAATTAACATGAATTGTCTGATTAAGTATTTGTCCATTTGGACTACAATTATCAAAATTTTATTCAAAAAAA